>JAJMGL010000024.1:0-97789 GCA_030568695.1 Suhomyces wounanorum
GAGCATATAATCCGAGGATTTGCGCTTTCGGAAAATCTTCCCTGGGGGTGTACATGCACCCGCTGTCAAACGCTCGGGGTTTACTTCTGCTAACTCGGCGTTAATGAGGAGGCGTCGCGTCAAACCCCAAGTATACGGACTGCATATTGTAAATTATGGTCACGTGACTCCATATCATGTGCATTTGAGTCTGTTTTCACGTGACGTTATTTACCCTATCTGAATAACCTCTATCACTTACAACTACCTATTTTCTCTTCTAATGGGACCTCCTACGGATATCCTCCCCAAACGGAGGTTAATGTCCCTTGTGGACCTTTGCACAAACAAAATCATACAAAATCTCGCCAAAATCAACGACATTGGTGACACTCCATTCCATGTTCTCTCGCCAATTCTAGAACGGATGAATGCTAAGCAACTCAGTGAAATCGAAACCACCAGTCCTCAGATAGTTCCCGAATCGGACAGGCTCTGGCTTTCGCTAATAGAGAAGGATTTCCCCAATCGACCCATTCCATCGAAAAAGTTGATGAATAATGAAGATATGCCCAATAAGACTGCCTACTACAAATATTTGGGAGATCGAGAATCCTTCCGTAACGACCTGACCCAGCGACTCCGCAAGATCACAGAGAAACTCCGAAAAGAAAAATCCGCCAACAAAATCGTCAAGGTGCAAGAATTGTTGAAGGATCCCACGGTGAAGCGCAATAATTGGACTGGTTCTCATGGTGGTATCGGAAGATATAATTCTTCACCAATACGAGGAAACTCGATCCTCAGCAAGGCCAGGCGTGACTTGCAGAACCGTTCGATGATGTTTCCTCAGAAAATCAACCGTTTCGATCCATACGATGCCTTCAATCATCGACCCAAAGATACCATCAACGCCAGAAGGCCAAAGGTGAATCGAGTAACTAGCTTCGGAAACGCTACCGGTAGCAACTCCATAACAACTACTCATAATTCGGTATCTAGAAACAACTTGTCTCCATCACCCCGGCCCCTTCCTTCCACATTGCATACCCCCACCCAACCTACAAGATCGGCCTTTGCCCACGCCATACGCTCGAACTATAACGGTAATAATCCTCCTGTGGATTTTCCACCAACCACTGAAACCACTCCACAAATTCCGCTCCATCAAGCACAATTGCCCACTTCTCCCAAATCTCCCACATCTTCTAATTCCACCATAAATGAAGTAATCGAGCGTAAAAAGAGACCTCCACCTTCGATCTTTTTGGCCCGAAAACGGCCCAAACCCGCTGAAAAGAAACTGAAACCAAAAACACCGGCGGCGGAACCTGCAAAACCTTCCAAAATAAGGGCAATACGATCTTCAATATTTAATTAGATTTTAACGTGTATAATGACTAATGATACTTCTATATATTCTTAACCTTTTTCAACAATCTGCCACTGGAACTATCAGATAATCTCTTTCTGGTGGCAGGTTTTTCCGATCCCGTAAGTTCACCTTCACCACCTTCCACAATGGTTTGTTTGTATGAAACCACCCGTAATCTCCCGCTTACCAAAACCTTTTCGGGATTCAATGTGACGCACGCCTTTGCTCTGCTATTATCCAACCCCACGGTGTTCAAAACAGTTAAAATATCACTTGAATTGCGGAGGTGTACCGGCAGGGTGGCACCGCTAGAAACAATTATTCCTCGAGATCTGGAGCTTCTGATGAGTTGTAACACATTGCTGAAGAAGTTCTTTCTGATGATTTGAGAGCTGACTCCTTCCTCTGTTCCAAAACCGGTGACCAATGTCGAGTAGCAAATTTCAAACTTGATGCCCTTGTCCACCGCACTCCCTACAGTCTTGTGCTTCAAGAAGAACGGGAGTTTATTTGCAAAGTTGAACGAGATCAAGTCGATGTCGAGGTTGGTAGTGCAAAGTTGTAATGCTTTTTCTGATGTGGGCTGTACTGCAATGATATCGAAATGGGACTGAAGTTTGGCAAGGCCCTGACACTTAGAAGGATCGCTCACCATCATGGTGAAACGGCTGAATATCCTCAACCCTTGGAATTTTCCACTCAACTCCTCATTGAGACTGGTGGTGGGTATGGGATTGATCTTTTCTGGTTGGTTATGTGGAATCTTCACTGTGTCTGGCACCACGAAGTTGATGGCTATTTGTCTGTATCCCAAATTGTAAAGTGTGACAATAATATTTTTCAAGTTGGTGAGCTGTGAAGCTGTTACCTGACTCGTATACCCGCTATTGGGCCAAGGGACATTTAAATCGTAAACCATGATATCATCAGGGCATCGCCACTTTCCATATCTGGATTCTACACTGTAAATAGGGTCACGTGATCTCAAAATACCAAATATGGGGGTTCTCATTAGTGATTAGATATTGCCACCGCCACCAGCCACTTGATTGATGCTATAAAGCCATAGATTTCGTTGTCAACTTCTAATTTTCATTAAAGCTTGGGTCACATTGACATTTTTGTAATTTTCATCATTTCAGCATCCCAAACATGTCTAAATCAGCAGTGAATGCCACCCACCTATTTGTCGATCGTACCAATAGTACCAACAAAGAACAAGGTATCATAGATATAGGAAAGAACTGCTACAAATGCAAACAGTTGGATTTGTTGCCATTCCACTGTGAGTTCTGCAACCACACATACTGCTCGAATCATCGCACCTTGGATCAACACCAATGTATCGGAAGAAAGAGGTTTGAGCAGGGGAAAGCACAGGGATCGGGTTCAAGTATCGGCGACACCAAAGAGAAGGTAAGTTCATTGTTTCCAGACAGAGCTGCTAACATGCGTACAGTTGACGAGCAGCTAACCAATTCAAACGTCCTGCCAACAAACATATTGGAGAAACAATTCAAAGTAGGTGATGTGGCAAAAATCACCCCTAATGCATTCAAGAAATTTAGTAAATTCTTGAAACTACAGAGAAACACTAAAGCAACCCCCAATTCAAAATGGGGTGGGATTTTCAAACTGAATAAGCTGACACCCAGTAAAACAGTGGATGTGGCACTTTTGCGGAAGCTGGCTAAAGGCGATGCCAAAATACTTGTTAATGACAGAATCTATATTTGGTGTCTCTTTATAAATCCCCAAACTACCGACTCTGATTCCAAGGAAACCGAGGAATTCGCCAAAATCAATATAGAAAAAGACCGCAAGCCGATCTTTGTCTCGAAAAGCTGGCCCGTCGGCAGAGCATTGGACTCGATAGCTGATCAGCTTAGTATTCGAAACTACAATAATTCTACAACAGATTCTGCTGAACGGTTGAACATTTTCAGATTGGAAAATGATGAACCAGTATTAGTTAAAGCAAGCGACAGGTGTAACACTTCGTTTAAACACGGAGATACCATTTACTTGGTTAAAGGAACCATTACATCTTAATATACTTCTTATTTATTAATAAATTTGATCCGGGTCCTCAATCTCGTAGTCTATCCAATTACCCATACAATTTTCAGTTTCTAAATGCTTCCATCTGCTGAATTTTGCCACTTTGCAACGATCTACATCGTCACTGTTGGCACAATTTAAGTATGGGTCGTGATTATATCCAATGTCTCTAAACCAATGGATATCTTTTTTGTCAGCAAATAATGCCAAACCTATTGAATGCACCGGTGCATCCCCCCATCGTTCATAATAAAATTTTCCTGTACTATCTAAGTATTTCACCCAATTGGTGTACGCTTCGCCTCTGAAGAATTCCATATCCCCTATTTCGAAGTTTGACCAGAAATGACAAGTGGAGTAACCATTAGTGAATTTGGTCTTCTCTGGGCTTTGTAAGTCCTCCATCAACCATTGGAAGGCACCATTGTTATTCACATATTTGTAGTTGTCACCCTGATTCAAGAATTTGAGCGTTTCTGTCCAGAGAGTTTTAATGGATTTTTCAATGTCATATAAATTGATAGTAAATCCATAAATGCGTTGCTTTGCTTCCATATACTTGAAAACATCGTATTTGATGTCTGTGTAGAACTCAACTTTAGGTTCAATTCTCCAGTAATAACGATACTTTGTAAGCTCAGGAAATTGGTAGAAATTTTTCAGGTAAAATCGACACATATTATGATATGACAATTTTTCTGCATACGATACATCTTGCTTAGCTAAATCTTTCATCAAATTTTCTTGTTTTTTCGAATCTATCGAATCTGGCATATTCCACAACTCGGAAGGGATGGTAACAAATTCCATGGGAGCATCAGAGAATTTCTTCATTTTGTCGATAAATCTATCTGTGAATGGCACATCATTGATGAAAGTATAAGGATACTTGAATTTCTTGTTGAAACTTTTCTCAAAATTTCTAATTGTTCTACCCATACTGGTAGCTTCTTCGTTTCTCACCAATGCCACTATGGTGGCATTGGCATGATTATAGTTGGAAGGATCATTTGGTGGACCAATCAAGGACAAATCGTAGTCTTTGGGACCCAGGATTTTTTGATTCATTAAATCTGAGTAGATTTTGGAATTGAGTTTGAGGATCTCTTCCTTAGTCCCCATTTTCTTTTTGGGGTTGAGGAACTTGAATCGGACGTTTCCTGGCTCGATAGAGTACCCTAGAGTGTCTAGCGAAGACTTCCCACTACCCAGACCGCCAATAGCCTTTGCTGCAGCTGCTAGATAGCTCATATCAAACTTGCTGGTCAAGGACTTGATGGTGGTGGTGGAAGCGATTCTATCAATGGGTGCTGCCCATAAGTGGATGCCGATAAACAACAATCCACAGAAGTTGAACAACACTACTGCCACCACTGCTGGCCTGATGCTGATGTAACGAATCATGATGGTATCAGAACTCAAATGGGAATAGATGTGCGTCTGTTTCACTAGCTCTTTAGACTCCGAAGTCTGCTTCCAGCTTGATATCCGACGTTATTTCAATGTTAGTTCCAAGTAATTTCAAAGTGGTCGGATCCTTCCCAAGTGCATGGGAATTTCCAAAATTATGAGCACCAATCTGTACCTGAGATAATAGTGGTATTCTAGCAACTGTTTCCACCACAATCCATGCGCGTTTTCATCTAGAACACAGAACACCTAACCGGAAGTGTGCAGAAAATACCCAGCTACTTCAGCGTACCGAATGTGGCCACTGCATCTTTCCTGCAGATATTGCTAGGCACTAGTGGAATTACAATGCCAACAATTCATGAAACTGATGCTATTTGGTAGGGGTTCAAATGCACGCCATTGGCGTGGTCACTTATGACTGGGATATTTCTCTGAAACCTTTGAGAGCGTGTGTCAGCTCAGCCTTTGAGGCGCTGGTGTGAATTGTGGTACTGACAAAGCCCTTCTTCAATTCGCGTGCAGAAATCAATAGTTCCTAAGGCCTGCAAGGACCCTTATGATTGTGACATGAACCTGTTGGCACAAGAGAATAGGGTTGACACATCCGTAGGCTGCAAAGATTAGCTGATATGCAGTGGTTAAGCAGGCGCATTTAGACCCTAATGGCACCAAACATTGACTAATAAGCGTTAATAGATTCGGGATCGGCAGATATTGAAATTCCATTCTTGGGAGAACTGTTCTATTACAATCTCCCTATCATGATCCATCAAGACTTAGTCACCAACTAGCAACTAAGGTGGACTAATTTTCTCAGGAAATAAGGCTCCCTTGCCTCTTTTGATCTATGCTACCGGAAATCACATTCTCAACCCATATATTTTCAGGTTAAAGTACACCAGAAACTAACATGGTTAGAACACTCTGTACCAAATAAAGGGTAAATTAGGTTTCGATATGCCAAATATCTGTAGACTTCATGTTTAACTTACAATTCACCTCATGTATACCTTTCTCTCCTTCTGTTCCTTTGATAATGATTTGACATCTTGCAGCCAGGTGAAATAGAACAGTTGGTGCGATTCTACACCTGACGGTTATTTTACTATTCCTTACATGGTAGGAATCAAAGGTTTGTATCATTTTTCTGTCATGACTCCAACCAACATGAAATGGACTCATATTTTGCAAATCCCGCTATCCGCTTCCTTTGCCAGCATTATTTTCTCCAGCGTTTTTTTGGCTGCATTACTGGTATCTTTATCCACCTAATTCGGGGTAGTGTACAGGAGAATATATCCTAACCTCAGTACATACTGAAAAACATGGCACCAGAGTTCCTTGTACAATGTTACTGCTGTTGAAAAGGGGGTGTCAGTTGGTAAAAAATGCACAGAATTGCACGCCATTACTAGTCAGGCAGTTGTCCAAGCTCCCTCCAAGAGAAAGTACCGTGGCAAAATTTCATTTTCCCGTTGCTACCCATTCCATTGAACAAATCAACTATGGATTAGATGATCTCATTTCTACGAAATCTAGAGTCACTCTCAATGGTCATATCAATAGGAAACCAAGAATCAGACCCAATTTGAGCTTTGCTGAATTGAGAGATGAGTCCGGTGTGACACAAATCATCATGACACCAGAGGCTACTGACAATCAACATTTTGCAACCCTTAAGTCCAGTGGAGTGGAGGACTCCATAAGTGTGACGGGCTATATTCAGAAGAAACAAGGTCAAGGAATTGATGACTGGGAGCTTGTGGTTGAGAATTATCAGGTGCTCAACTCCTCCAATTTAGATGCGGCAAGATTAGATAAATTGAAACACAACAGTCCTCAGGACTTACCTCCTCAATTCAGGTATCTCCAATTAAGAACTAAAGCCCTCCAAGATTCCCTTCGAACCAGAAGCAAAGCCGCCAACACCACTCGCAAAGTATTGATTGAAAAACATGGATTCACCGAAATAGAAACTCCACTTCTTTTTAAATCTACACCTGAAGGTGCCAGAGAATTTTTGGTCCCTACGAGACAAAAAGGACAATTTTATGCATTACCGCAATCTCCACAACAATACAAACAAATACTTATGTCCTCTGGATTTACCAAGTACTTTCAATTAGCAAAATGTTTTAGAGATGAGGATCTCAGGTCCGACAGACAACCAGAATTTACCCAGGTAGATTTGGAGATGAGCTATATCAGCAATAGTGATCAAGTTGGAATCGTGGTAGAAGATATTATCACAAGTATTTGGAACGGAGAAAGTAAAGATGTTTACACCTTAAACGGAGATATTCTTGAAAAAGTCGGGTCAAACATATCTAAAGAAACAAGGTTTACTAAATTGGATTATATTGATGCATTAACAAAGTACGGTATTGATAAGCCAGATTTGAGATCTAGTTTAACCTTTAATGATCTTAGTGAGTATTTTGTGTCCTCAAATGCAAATTTCGGGGTTGTTGAAGCGTGTGTTCTCAGAAATGCTTTTAATACTCTGGAGAAATTCAAGTTACCACATCTGCTTACAGATAAAATCAACTATTCTAGAAGAAAGCCAGTAGTCTTGGCAATCACAACTGATGACATGGCAAACACTTGGTATGAAAGGTTTATAGAAAAAGGGGTTCTACAAAAGACAGAGAACTTCAACGACAAAGATTTTCAAGCGCTACTTAATTTAAAGAAAGGTGATGTTATTGCCTTTTCTAACAGAGCAGAGTTTCCTTATGAGAATCCGACACCTTTAGGAAGATTCAGACAGTTAGCAATATCAGAATTTCCTCATAAATGGAATAGGCCTCTTTTACAACCTGATGGAAGTATTACTGAGAATTACGACAAGAGCGATTTGTTTGCTGGAATCTGGGTAATTAATTTCCCACTCTTCAATCCAATCGAATCATCTGAGGTACAAGGAGAATACCCAACTTATGATTTTGAATCTTATGAATCTACACATCATCCTTTTACAATGGCCAAACTTGAAGATTATGACCTTCTCGATACCGATCCTTTAAAGGTTAGAGGTGAGCATTATGACTTGGTCATAAACGGTGTCGAAGTGGGAGGTGGTTCGAGAAGAATCCATGAAGCAGCATTACAACAATATATTTTTGAGGAAATTCTAAATATTCAGAACTATCAGGAACTCTTTGGACATTTATTGAAAGCATTAAGTATGGGTTGTCCCCCACATGCTGGTTTAGCTCTTGGTTTTGATAGAATGTGTGCAATGCTTGTTGGTAGCGCAAGTATAAGAGATGTGATTGCCTTTCCGAAGAATCAATCTGGGGTTGATCCTGTTGTGGAGAGTCCCACTGAAGTAACTGAATTCAGATTAAAAGACTACTATATTAGTACTATACAATAATGTTCCAAATGTAGTTGTTTATAGAAAAATTAACCCTTGTACATAGACTACAGTAACGATAAAATATTAATATTTATATTCGTAACAATTTCCTTATCTTCTTCTTCCTCTTATCTTGGCTTTTTTATCGTTCTTTTCACCTAATTCCTCCTCCAATTTTCTCTTCAAGTAACCCTGTTCAGCCTTTTGTGCCTTTTCTTCTTGTATTTTCTTTTGTTCTAATAATTTCTCCATCTTCAACTCTATTGGCTTCTTTACCCTAGTGTTATTTTCGTCATCATTGGCACCAAAAAATTCAGTTTCTTGTTGTTTGATCAAAGATTTCCAATCAAATTTTTTTCTCATGAATAATTCCATTGACCAATTTTTCCAAACCAATCTACCATATGTGCTTTCTTTAACCTTATGAGATTCCTTAACTAACTCTGTCGCAATTTTATCTTTGTACAAAGGTAATAAAATGGTGAAATTCCAAAGCTTGTCAACTATATGAGATCCATAAGAATTGCAAGATAATACGACAAATTCATTTTGGAATTGGTTGAGCAATCTCTTTCTTAAAATAAGGTTCTTCTTTTCTTCTTGACCATCTTCATTCTTGACAATTTCCAAAGCATTTTCAACGACATGACTGAAAACACCATGCAAACACATTTGAATTAATCTCTCAATTGGCAATGCCATAAAGTTCAACCAGACACAAATTCTGAACTTTCCTTCGTATTCCATCAATTTTTCTAAGAATAATGCTCTTCTTCTTTCTTCGGCTGTTGGCCAATCGTCTCTCTTGTTTCCTAGAGTTGATCCTGTCAATTGTAAAACATTTTCTAAGAATTCAGAGGAAGTATCACTGGATGGGTTGGATGGATCGTAGTTAGGAGCAAACTTCTTGAACAATTGCTCAATTAATTGATCTCTTCTATAGTTACCTCTAGAGATGGAAGCATCAATCATTTTTTGACCCAAGTCCAAGTTTTGATTCTCAGAGACACTAATCAAATTGGATAATTCAGGAATAACGTCATCTAAAATATGCTCAACTTCTCTTGGTTTTAATTTGGATACTAATGCTTGGATGATGTAAACACCAGTAGTAGATCTCTTGCATAATTTCAATACTCTATCTTTCATGTAAAGAGTGTATAGTCTTTCAATGTATTTTCCTCTAACACCTTGGTTTTTTATGATAGCTTCCAAGAAGTGAGATCCAACGGGGTCAGACAAAAGATGCTCTACGAAAGCACCTTCCTTGTCGTCTTTCCCGTCAGTTTCTTTCAAGAAGATCAAATGCCATAGCTTTCTTTCTTTGTCCACAATACCTTCAACTTGCAATAATAATTGGATTACTGGAGAAGCAACTTTCTCAATAGACAATTGCCTCATAGCCTTCACATCCTGGCCACGAGTGACTGCATCGCAAATATCGTTCAACTCATTTTTGAAAGATGATGGGATTTGATAAGATTTGTTGAAGTCATCATTATCCTTGATTTCAATCATCTTTCTGGCAATCTTGGATTTTTTCGATCTTAATGTCGAGTTTGAAATGGTTGTTGAAGGTAATTCCCTACCAGAAATAATTAATATGATTATTCTCAACACATGAGAAGCATATTGGTGGGTAATCATTGATTTGACAGATGGTTTGATTTCATTAAGCATTTTGATGAAAAGAGTCTCCATGGTTATTTGCACGTCTTCGGTGGCCATTTCGTCATCTTCTCCTTCTTGATTTTCACCAATCAATTCATTCTCGATTAATCTGGCAGACCTCACTAACAAGGTTTCCAAAACATGAGATGCGTATTTATGGTAAGATAATGAATTAAAGTGAGTTAAAAACAGGTGGAAAATGTTTTTCAATTGTCTATCACTGGAAAATAGAATTAATCTCTCCATTAACTTCGAGCAAATTTGGTTGGTCACTAACTTGAGTTCCTTTCCTTTTGCTTCTTCTAAAACAGATCTGATAAAACCTTCTCTTTCTTCCTGTGATTCGAATGCATTGACGTTAAGGGTGGATTCAGTTTGCTTGAAATAGTCAAGCTCATTCTCATCAACTAAACCAAAAAATGGGGTTTTAGGTTCTTCCTTCACTTCATCGTTCAAAGGTTGTTCAGAATCCGAAACGAACTCTTTATAACTTGAGGACTTTTCTTGTTCCTTTGACTTCTTCTCGGAACGTCTTCCTCTAGAACCGGATTTAGCCATGACAGTGTAGTGATGAAAAGTTGGTACCTCTTTGAGATGGCCTGAAAAATGTAATGCTTGCATATAGTTGAGGCATCGTGCGGCTCACCAATAACTATTTCTGAGATTTGATACTAGGAACTGTAACAGTAACTGAATTAGCGGCAACCCAGTAGTTTCCTTGACTGATGTAAAATTACCATTTTCCTTCATCTCTTGTGTCATGGATCCAACTCACCAACAGATTTTTGTAAATTTTATTTGTGCAAAATTTTTACTTCTTTAGTATGAGAAATGATATGCCACTTTTTTGAGATTGGCTACGAGGCTGTTAGTGATGGGTAATTATCTTAGTCTAGTCGATCTATTGACTTAATGTCAATCTTCTTACATCAATTGAATTGTAATCAAACTATTGGCAAATTTGGCGCACTTTTAAACGAACAATACTTCTTCCTACAATCCACCCATGTATACAAGTATGTGACTGATTGAACTAACCATTATTTGAATGAGATCTGTTCGACCAATAATTATGAAATGATTACACAGGAATAATGTTGGCTTTTCTGTTTAATTGATCATTGTACTTTCCTTTTCTCAAAGGATCAATCTCGATCAATCTTCTCAAGCACACTTGGATATCATCAGTTAATGGATCATCCGATCCGTTCTCTTCTCTTTGTATTAAGCCCTTAATTAAGATGATTGTCTTCAAGCACCAGCAATTATCCAAGTGCTCATCACTATCCTCGATTTCAAGCTCATTCAATTGTTCTACTTCTTTCAACTGATCCTTGAGAACTTGGATATATGATTTCTCATATGAGTTGGACCTAAGATCTTGGACAAAGATGTCACTGGTTAATAGCCAATAAAGATAAATCCAAATGGAAGAATCGTCACTATCCATGTACATTCCCGTTTTGATAAGTTCCAATTCAAACATTAATAAATCGAAGGGTCTCTTGAATAGTTCCACTGTAGGTGAATCCTTGGGAGCCTCTGCAGCTTTGATTAATTTGAATATTTTCGGAATGAGGTTGCTTCTGTTATGCCAAGCAGAGAAATTGGATATATTATTATTGATTTTGCTGGTGGTATATTCAAATTCTTTAATGCTGATGGCCAATTCTGCAGCGTCTGTCATTTCCTTATTTCCGCCAGACTTCTTGATCTTGACAACTTTTTCGTTTTCAATATTTTCGACCACAAATCTTCTATAGTGCCATCCATGGAAGTTTCTGCTGTCAAGCTCCAAGAGTTTCGACACCACGCCGAACTCATATGACCAATTAACCTTTTCCAATTTTACCAACTCAAAGAGGCACCATTTTCTATGATTCCAGATCCAGTAGCATTTAGGATACCTTTTCAATAAGCCCATGAGTAACTTAAGATCATCATCCAAGTATTGAGGGTATGACTCGCCTTTATTAGCGAGTAAGATTTCTCTTCTGTAATTCCAAATAGTATAGAATTCAGGGTTCAACATCAATAATTCAGTTGTTTTATCCAATGCTGTAAGGGAGTGGTCTTTGTCCTTTCTTAATAGAAACACATTTTCTGATAGCTCCTTGTACTTAGCAATCCGCTCCTGATCCTTTACAACCTTGGCTTGTTTAGCCTCTTCGGAGAGATGGACTCTTTTGATGCCATGCTGATGTTTGGTTAGTTAGCAATTATCAATCAATGTCATGTACTTACCATTTCTGTAATAGAAATATCTGTTAACTCAATAAAGTGATCTGTTAACTGGATATTTGAGTCGTGTGCGCTCAATGTCCCACAGATAAGAAAGGATCATGGAAAAGGACAATGATGCACAATAATAGGGCCAGAAATAGGTACTTATTTCTCATAGATTCAATAACGGTTCAATTAATATATTTTTGTATGTTAGAGAAGTTTATTCGGGTCGTTTTCAAATTAATTTATTTAATAAATCTGCCAAATTGCTCAACTTGACAAGACTTGAGTCGTAAAATAAAAGCCGTTCTATAATAAATTACAGTAAAATAAGTATTACAGATATTGCACTTTCAAATCGTTGATCAATCACTAAATGATACGTAACTTTGGAATAATTATAATAGTACTTCGTGCATATACCAAGTGTAATACAAGTAAAAAGATGTATATACCATTGTATGCAACTTTGGTTGGAGAAAATATCCGAATTAACAATTTTAATCTTCTGAGTCTTTACCTATTCATATTTCTTCAGTCTAGAATGTATAAATCCAGCCTATATGATTATTTTCCTAGTAGTTTGTCATCAATCATACACATCCGCGTACTTCAAATCGCGTGAACAAATATCACAGTAGAAGTCCAAAATAAACACTACAATCCCATGTCAGATCCGTCAAAACTAGCTCTTAAAGGATCGTGTAAAATAGTGTCAGACTACTTTGAGTTTGCAATTAATAGCATTTTATTTCAAAGAGGAATTTATCCAGCAGAAGACTTTCAAACAGTGAGAAAGTACGACTTGCCACTATTGGTAAATGTTGATGATGATGTCAAAGAATACATATTGAAGATCATGACACAGATCAAAAAGTGGATCTATGGTAAAAGAATCGTGAAATTGGTGTTAGTTATCGTTTCCAAAACTACAGTCGAAACAGTCGAAAGGTGGGAATTTAACATAGACATCAATGAGAATAATACCAACAGCGAATCTGTGAATAAACCACGAGAGGAAACAAAAAGAGAAATACAAGCTATCATACGGCAAATCACATCCCTGGTATCATACTTGCCCATGCTTAAGGATGACGACTACACATTTAATGTTATGGTGTACACCGACCCAAACAATCCTACCAATGTACCTGTAGAGTGGTGCGATACCAATGGGGATCAAAAACTATTAGATGGGGATGTTGAAAACGTCAATTTCACGCTGTTCAGTACCAACATCCACAAAGTCGGTACTGCCGTGAGTTATAAAACAGATTAGCATTTTGGCATTCTTATAGATTAGATTTATAAATATTATACAGTATAGTACATTCGAGCACCTTTAAAATAAGATGAAACCAAGAATACTTCAAATTTCACTTGGTTTACCTTTTTCTTGTTTTTCGTCTTGTAGATGATCTTTAGCCACTTCCTCGCTAAATCTTCTTCTCTTATTACTCAACATGAACCTTGCAGAGCCTTTCATTGCAACAGAATAATCCCATACCTTCAAATACTCGTCAGATTCCAACAACAGTCTCTTCAAGCACGATTTTTGGTTCATCTTTGTCAAGTCGTTAAATCTTGACTTCAACTCCATGAACTTGAAAACTTGCTCTTTTCCGGTTTCTTGATCAACCGATGGGATGTATTCATTCAAAATAGAATAGTTCATCTGATGGATATAGAAGTCCAAAATATAGATAATGGCTTCGTTCACCAAAGGTTCAGGGCATCTGAACTGCTCGTAGCAATCGATGGTTTCCAATATTTGTTCCAAGCTAACGTCGGGATTGTCTTCGATAGGAGTGAATTTGGTGGTCACTTCTGACGGCTTAAGATTGAGAGTAACAATAATAATGGCTAACGCAATGCAGTGAGATGGAATCATCAAGCACAACGGAGTTGACATAAGATCAAATGCAACAAGCCAGCTGAATAACGAAGTTTTGTAATCTATGCCTAACTTCTTGGAAAATTGTACTGTTAACGAATCGATGGAGTCCAAAGTTAAAGCAGTTCCATTAATAAAGTCGAATTTGATTAACTGCAAAAGTTTGAACTCTAACGCCATTATCGCCTTTCTTTGCGTATCTACCACTGATTCCGAACTTTTTCCACCATTTGAGCTTCCGTTGCTGGCGTGACCTTCATCAATATCTCTTATCTTATTTGCCACGGATTGTATATCCCTGAGCTTCTTGATACAGTCTTCATTTTTAGTGGCCAAAAACATACAGGTGATAGCAACCATGTACGGGTCCCTTTCCAATTTGTTGTCTTCACCTCCTTCTTCTCTATCCTCATCTTTAAATGGGTTGAAAAGATAGAATCGTTGGTAATAGTTCATCGAGGTGGCCAAAACTTTTAAAGGAAACTTGAGGGACTTGACGATTTGGAATAAGAATTGAAATATTTGGTGTTTTCTTTGCATGAACCCGAGTTTCTTGGACTCTGGGATGGTTTGTGAATGAAGGTATGAAAGTTCTGATGATGTGAAGAAGGGCCTTGAAATTTGACACACACTAGGACGAGGTCTACCCGACAGTGCTAAACTATTTGGAGTAAGACCTGCTTTGGAAGCATCAGCATTTCCGGGGGAAATGGCGGGCATATTGGGGGTTTTGACAGACATCGGTAGAGGTAGATATTGTGTGCAATGGAAACAAAAACGATGAAAAAGATTTTTCCTGTATATAGGCCAAGGCACTACAATAAGGCTAAGGTAAGGGACGACTATGTTCCACATATAATATCATTACATACTATTCTACGGAAGGGTAGGTTAAACAGAGGGAGCTGATACGAACCATAAGATTCAGTAGCGATCAACCACGGATTTAAGCAGTGAAGGACAAGGAGAAACCCAACTTGTGGACAGGTTCAGCCAACTTGAGGGCATCAAAAGAAGCACCCAAGCCCAATCTAACACCTGGTCTCAATTCTTGGGAGTATGCCAAGGCGGTCAAACCAGAGTCGGCGATCTTGGCCTTGACGAAAGCAGACTTGTCCAAAGCGTACTTGGTGGCGAATTCAACGTTGACGTTGGAGGACTTAACGGAGTCCCAGGTGGTCTTAGCACCAACCTCAACCAATGGGGAGACCTTGTGGAAGTAAGCAGCAGTGAAGACAGACAAGTTGGAGGTGGCGGTGGCAGCCAAAGCGTAGTTCAAGTTGGTGTAACCAACACCAACAGAGTACTTGTTGACCTTGGCGGAGGAGATGTCGTAACCCAATTCGGCACCAGCAATGAAGCCATCTTGAGCAACAGCCAAATCAGCAGTGGCAATTGGGCCCTTCAACAAGTCAAAGAACAAACGAGCGTTGACAACGGATTGTTGGTAGAAGAAGTTCAACTTGGCGTTTCTTGGGCCGTTTGGAACAACAGAGGTGTCCAATTCACCCTTCAAGCCTGGGGTCAACAACTCGGACAACTCGATCTTGGTGTTCAAGGAGTTGGCGTTGTTCCAGCCTTGGGTCAAGGTCAAACCAGTGGCCTTGTCGACGTACTTGGCATCAACGGAAGCAGCAATGGAGTTGTCCTTTGCGGTCTTACCCTTGACGGTGAAGGTGACACCGTTTGGAGCAACAGACTTGACATCGACGGAGGCGGTGGCCAAGTGGAAGAAGTCCTTGTTAAGCAAGTCGTTGGCAGACTTTTGGATGTCGGAGTAAGCAGCTGGAGCCATTTTGTATAGAGTGGAGTGTTTGTTTGTTGGAAGAAGGGCGGCATAAAATGGTGGGTGGGTTTATATGGGAAACTGCCTGGACTGGGTGCAGGACGCGCCAAAGGTGGCGCGTCATTGGTGGAAATTTAATTGGGGTCATCAAGTAGGTCCCAAAACCGAGGGCAACAACCCCCCATCGACTGCGGGTGAGACATTGGTTGTTAACGCTAGTTTGGCAGCTGGTGAACGCCTAGGGCCCTTACCTACCATTGGCCCATTGGCTTCCCAAGTTGACGTTTGGCACAACACGTGCAGCCACTAACGTGGGTGTGGCGTTGGGTTGGCGGTCGCAACAGCCATCACGTGGGGCAGTCTGGGGTGTTTGGCCAGAGTAACTGCCAACACCGACCTGGTGCCATTGGCCCTCCAGGTGGTGCCATTGAGGGCAGAAATCGGGCTATATGGCAGGGTCATCGTTGCACTATCATAACATGGTGTGTCCGGGGAAGCCCATCCCAAACAGGTCACCGTTTGACGTGGTGGTGGGAGGGCACTGGACGTGTGACCCCGCGATGGGGTCGATCTGAATGTCGCGGGGATCCACGTTGGGTGAAATGTCGCAGAATGTCCCCGCGGCGTTGGGCGCTTGGGCGCTTAGGCGCGGGAATGGGTGGGGGGCCGTGCAGGATGCGAGTGGTGTGGGAGAGGACGGGAATGTGGACGTGCGCCAACCGCTTCTTATTCCCAGGTGGTTGTGGTCACGTGACCCGAGAGTCACGCGACTCTCAGAGCCGATCAAGGTTCACATGCTGCTGATGTCCCGATACTTGCATATTCCCAGCTGGCGTTGGCCACTGTTGCCCACGCCGAACCCCAGCACCCACACCTCCAAAAGGGCCTCCCGCAAACGACAACTGGCCCTCGCCACCTTCCCGGCCCGGATACACCGTTTCCCGACCGTTCCGTACCGGCTATTGCCCTGTCACCCCACCACCATGGCGTGTATCACGTGGCAGCTCCCCAGACCCTGAATGTTCCGTGTTATCAACTGTGACCCACATCAGCTCGTATCAAATCTCCATGGGCCAGACTTCCGACTTCTCTCAAAACGAGGCGCCTCCAGAATCCGCACCTAACAACTCCATTGCAAGCCCGCTGCCACATAAACCCAAGCGGACGCTTCCCTCACTCAAAGTCAAACCAGACCCCACATTGAAGTCATGTTTATCCCCTACGGTGGATAGTCATAAGTCGTTGCCAGAGCTGGCATCCAATGCCGTCAGAGGAAGAGCCCAAAGCATGAGAGAATTTGGTCCTGGCGGTGCGGGCACCCACAACCATCATCCCTTCTTCATAGCATCCAACGATACTGTCAGTCCCATCAACCACGGCATGAATACCCTGTTCAATCATTCAAATAGCGTTAGCAGTCTTCATCTGTTTGTAATTGACCAAAAGAAAGGGGTGTTCGAAAAGTATGAATTGTTGCCAAAAGATGAAGGATCGGTAGATTCCTTGGCGAATTCAGAGCAATTGGCTGCAAAGCACCATCTACAAAGTGCAAAATATTCTCAGTTACGCCAACAAGCTAAAAGTCCCGATTCCGACTCGCCAATCCGGGGCTCGGATGTGGGTGCCAGTAACGCGGAAAAGGTCCATCTCTTGATAGGTATCACTGGGTGTATTTCAGTACAGAAGAATATCTTTTTGATCATTGAAAAGCTCTTTGAGCTTTATACCCCACAAAAACTAGAAATCCAGGTGGTGTTGACGAAATCGGCAGAATGGTTCCTTAGAGACAAACTCTACAAGTTCGAAAACTTGGGGGTAAGAATATGGTTCTCCGATGATGGCATCAGTCACTATTTGGCCACGAAAGTCGAGCAGCAAATCTCCGTGAACGGAAAACCCCCAGCATTAACGTATCTAGCACCGGAAATCCAAAAATGGACCGACGTGCTTCTTTTGGCTCCTCTATCAGCAAATACCTTAGCAAAGTTGATCAATGGATTGGCAGACAATTTATTGACTGAAATTTTACATACTTGGCCGTTTCCTCAGTCTCCAGTGCATTCAGGTGAAAATAACAGTGATAATACCATCATGACAAATAATATCGTGGCCCCCAAACCAATCATCGCTGCTTTAGCTTTGACTAGTTCCATGTATTCCCATCCAATCACCAAAAGACAATTGGCCACCTTGCAAGAGATATATCCCAATTTGTCCATCTTGAAGCCAGTAGAAAAATGTGTCGACATTGATGGAAATATTTCCATGGGTGGAATGCGTTCCTGGAGGGAAGTGGTGGACTTTGTGCTGAAAAAGCTCGGGGAACCTGAAAATGAAGGCGACGATACTCAAAACGAGGACGATGATAATTTGGACTCACCATTACCAGAAATGTATTTGAAGAATGAACTGTCTTCTAACCCAATCATCAAAACCAAAGATGACAATATCTCTCCAAGGCCAAGACTGAGCACCATTAGCCGAAAGGAGCTTCAAGAGCATTATAAGCTTGCATTACAGAATGCCTTGTTAAACACTGCACCACGATGAAATCCTTTTCAGCCACATTTGGTACAGAGTGCAATTTCAATTCCTATTATTGTATGAGATGTATTTTTTTAAATTATTGTTATTTACTCGTGATAATGCATAGAAATTTGATCGAAATATACTAAGGAAGATTCAATTTCATAAACTTCATAGGCCTGTATATTTGTTCCCCCGCAGAAACTATAAGTAGCGCAATAACGACAGAAAATCTCCACACTTCAAACTAACTACATTCATGGGCATTTTATCGTTCAATACTAAAGCTTACAACAAGGAGACTGTGTTCATTGGTGGGGTACATGCCCATATCATCAATAGTGACTCCCTCAAAAGCCATGTTGAGAATGCAAAGGGCGATATTCCTATCAACGTGTTGTACTTTGTTCACCCTCGTCTTGGACATTACAAGCATACTGAGGCCTTTGCTTACCGAATTTTGGATCAATTCTACAAGAAGGGTGGAAAGCAGTTGGTTTGTGTGACTTTTGATGCCAGAAACCATGGCCAAAGAACCATTGATGCGTTTAAGAATCACGATTGGAAGGATGAAAACGATTCGCATGCATTGGACTTGATTTCATGTATTGATGGAATAGTTGCTGACCTCAAGCTTTTTGTGGACTACTTGCCTTCGTTCTTGGACTTGGAACGTTACATTTCCCTGGAAGACAAAAAGAACGGCACCAATATCACCTATGTCAACTCGTTCAGTGGCAATTCGCTTGGTGGACACTCTGTGATCAGGTTTGCCAATGAGTATCCGAAACTTGTGCACGCCATCAATCCCGTCATTGGGTGTCCGGACTTGACCACCTTATTGGTCAACAGATTGATCCATGCCCCATTGGACAGTCCCTCCTACAACAAGAAGTACTTTTACTTTGAGTACGACGAATTGCCTTTGACTGCTGAACAGAGGCTCAAATACCCTGAAGCCCTCCACAAGAGGTTGTCAGCTCAGGACATCTCCATCTTCGAAAACTTCGATATGAGAATCAAAATGTTCTCTTCTCATGGCAAGGATGACAAGTTGGTGCCAACAAAATTGGCGTTGTCATGGTTGGATATCTACAAGAATACCAACGACGACACTGAGATTTTTATCCAAGAAGGCGTGGGCCACGTCACCACCGAGGAAATGATAGACAATTTTACCAGCTGGTTCGTGAAGCAAGTCTAGGATCTTTCCATGCCAAATTCAATAGAATGAATAAAGTAAAATAAATTAATTATTTAGAAACAGTAAATTATATGAGAAAAATAATGGAATAGATCAGTGGATTGGTGAACAACAACAATACGAAGAAATAAATCTTCATCATCCTAATTCACTACATACACCAGATGAAATATTAAATGTTGAACCAGCCTTTTTGATACTCACTTCACATATTCATTCTCCATTATATGCTACTATTACAAATACTGCTCCAGACTCTAATTATCACAATGTAATATTTCTCCACATGTTCTCACCTCCTAACAAAAATGCGTATTTTCACAATGTTAACATTCTTGTAATATTGGGCCAAAATTCACTTCACAACAATAAAAAACTACATAATCATCTGAAATATAGCCACCCAATCATATCCACCCAGTCCATGTTATCCCTAACGTCCGTCAGGCTGTCTTTAGTCTTGTATCATGAAACATGATTTACATCTCCCCCTTTCTTTGGTATCCGCACGTTAAGTGGCACACTCTCATTAAGAGGCACTTCCTCTAAACAACCAGTTTCCACGTCACAAGCGAGGTATACTTTGTACAAAGCTAGCAAAATCGTCAAGTCAATCATTCCGGATTGCAGTGCCAACTTTCTAGTATCTACCAGCAGAGCAAACCGGGTGATTTGAAGCAATCGGAACCAATTACCACAGAGATCCGAACCGTCACACAGAATAGCCTTTGTTAGAGATTCGTTTCAACAGATCTTAGTTTAATTGTTTGATCTAATTCGATCTGGCATAATTTGGTATTCTCAGTATCTTTCCACTACCATACCATAGCAGAAGCCGAGATTCATAGCGAGTATACTCTCCAATCAACATGTTGAAAACTCAGGTCAGTTCTTCTCTACAAGCGGGTCTAGCACAGCAGCTTAGCCGCAGCATGACAAACGAGGATTCTTCATCGCTAATCAGCAGTCTCCGTCAAAGTGAGGGAAACGTCAACTACATCAGCTTCAATCAGGATGCATCCTGTGTGGCCATCGGATTGAATAGCGGCTACAGAATCTTCAATTGTAAGCCCCTGTTTGGCAAATGTTTTCAATTCAAAAAGGACGAGCTGATTGGAATAGTGGAAATGCTCTACTGCACGTCACTAATTGCCGTCGTATCCATTGGCGAAGAGCCGGGTTCGTCTCCTCGCAAACTTAAACTCATCAATACCAAACGGCTCTCTACAATTTGTGACTTAATATTCCCGTCCACCATCCTCCAGGTTAAGCTCACTAAATCTAGACTCGTGGTGTTGTTGGAAGAACAGATCTACATCTATGATGTCACCACCATGAAGTTGTTACATACCATCGAAACCTCCCCAAATCACAATGGAATTTGTACCATATCACCCGAAGAAGATATAAACGGCAATTCCTACCTCGCATATCCATCACCACCAAAAACCATCACCCACGATTCATTGTTGGTAGCGGGAATCAACACCAATGGGGGATCCAATTCGGTCCAGAATAACATCCAGTCAGTCAGTAGCAGTCCAAATCGGGTTGGAGATGTTATTATCTTTAATCTCACAACTTTACAACCAATCTCCGTAATTGAAGCACACAAATCCACATTGGCTGCAATGACCCTATCTAATGATGGAAGCTTACTCGCCACAGCTTCGGATAAGGGTACAATTGTACGGGTGTTTTCAGTCGACACTGGAGTCAAGTTGTATCAATTCAGGAGAGGAACTTATCCTACCAAGATATACTCGCTTAGCTTCAGCAGCGACAACAACTACGTGGTTGCCACCAGTTCAAGTGAAACCGTCCATATATTCAGATTGAGTCAAGAAGAAGCTCTAGAAAATAAGCATAAGTTGAAGAAACTAAACAATACCTCAAAAAAGAAGATGAAGTTGAATCCCGAATACGAAACAATTGCCGAGGAAAGTGAGTCAGTTGATTGTAAAAAGGCGGAACAGTCAATTGAAGACGATTTCGATGAAATCCACGACGATGGAAGCGATAGTGATGCAGTCAATGAAGATGACGACGCCGAAGGTGATGTTGAAGATGAGGACATTGATAATGATGACGATAATAGTGGTGGCCAACAGAGAAAACTCTCTCATGGATCGATGAATTCTTATGCCAGTGTCAATTCTGGCATTTCTGTAATAAGTAATGAGGATGTTCCTACCAACACGGTTCCCAAGGATAATTCGAACGCCTCATTCAAATCAGAGCCTATAGTTGATCAAAACAGATTATCGGTAGCTCGTTTGATAAGAAGGTCTTCCCAAACACTAGGTAGAAAGGCAGCTCAGAAAATGGGTGATTTCTTACCTTCACGATTTTCTTCAATATTGGAACCCACCAGACATTTTGCATCTATCAAAATTAATTCAATTGGTAAGGATGTCAAGTCAATTGCCGTCATGAGTAATGAGCTTCTGCAGGACTTCGTATCTCAATCCTTCTTAGCAAGAGATAGAGATGGGTCTCTTCCATCGACACCAACCAAAGATAATGGCTTTTCTCAAAGAGAGGCAGTGCCCCTAAGTTTACTTCACATTAATGTCGTTACCTCGGAAGGAATCTTCTACACTTACGGTTTGGATCCTGCCAGAGGTGGTGACTGTATTTTATTACACCAATATTCTCTTTTAGATGAAAATGTATAGCATACTTTAATACGATATTCATGATATGGTTGAGTAGGTGTAAATCGATATAAAATAAAAAAGCTAAAGAACTACCTTATTCAAGTAGTGGATATATTGGTATTTTTGCAGCACTAGATCACAAATCCTCTCGGTGGCCAAGCTGGCTAAGGCGCGAGACTGTAATGATAACTCAAAGTAATCTTGAGATCGGGTGTTCGACTCACCCCCGGGAGATTTTATTTTTCCTTATCTAAAACTTAGTTTAATACCTTCACAAAGCAAACGTCATATTTGATACGATTGAAACCGGATTCAATATTTCAATCTTATACTTTTTACAACCTTATACTTTTTACAATCTTATATGGGATTCACTGGGAAGATCTCTCAAGTAATTATCAAGATTGATAAATATGAGATTATATAATTATCTAGTAGCCAGCATGAAACGGTTTTACTTCTTAACAAACTTTTAAGATGACGTATTTGTACATTAAATGAATTCAAATTCTCTTCTTAAAGACAAAGATAACCCTACAGGCAACTTTATGTATTTGTTTCTTGCTTGTACAGTGGAATTGTGGAGAACGTGTAATGGTATGCGGTAAGCGCACTACCTCACATGTTAGTTTCAAAGTATTGCCACCAAATCAAGACTTCCATAACCATGTCCTCTTTCAAAAGTATGTATCTTGTTCGAAGTACAATCAGCGTCCCTGAAAACTGCATGACCGTGTAATTTCAATTGAGACACGATAAGTCTGTTTGAAGGTACCACCAACGGGTAAGGCCAAGAAGATGTCCTTTGAAAGACAACAACCTCACCGACTCAATACTAATTTATAGTCTCAATTAAGAATGCCGGGAAGGTATACGATATTGAATTGAATTCAACATCTACGGGATCTGATCTCAAAGCAAGTATCCAGCAATTGACCCTTATTCCTCCTGAGAGACAAAAGATCCTAATCAAGGGTGGAAAGATCAATGATTCTGACATTGTATCTTCGTTAAACTTGAATTTGACTCAACCCATTATGGTTCTTGGAACTCCTGATAAGAATCTCCCAACAAAGCCAACAGAAAAGCTTGTTTTTATTGAAGATTTGAACGAGAACCAGCTCTACAAGGTGTCACACGATCCATCAGGATTGGCAAACCTTGGAAATACTTGTTACTTCAATGCTTCTATCCAAGCATTATATAACATCAAGACCATTCGTGATAGATTGGATGATCCAGCATACACCTCGAATTCAGACTCTACCGCTGCAAAGTTTAGTGTTTATTTGAAATCTCTCTTCAAACAAATGGACCAAAAACAAGAGAATATCAAACCACTTTTGCAATTGTCTATGATTAAGAGAATCAATCCCGAGTTTGCTGGTGTTGATAACACTGGCCATCCCCAACAACATGATGCAGAAGAGGCGTACACTCTCATGCTTAACTTGATTAATGAAGCATTAAGGACTGAGGACTTCTTCAAATTGAGCTTCAAAAGCAAGCAGAAATGTATAAGTTTGCCTTCAGAAGAGGTTGTCACTTCATATGAAGATGCCCTGAAGTTAAATTGTCATATTGACATCAAAACCAACTTTTTGAGAGATGGAATTCTTAACGGGTTAAAGGAAACCATCGAAAAACATAATGACACATTACAAACTAATGCTGAATACGAAATCAACAAAACTATTACAAGGTTACCAAAGTACTTGACAGTTCATTTCCTTAGATTTTTCTGGAGAAGAGATATCAATAAGAAATCGAAAATTTTGAGAAAGGTTCAATTTCCATTTGAGCTCGATTTAGCTGAGATGTTGGATGAATCCATTAAGCCAGAAAAAGTCAAGATTAGAGATCAAATTAGAAAAATTGAAAAAGACAACCTGGATTTGATTCGCGATTTTAAAAAACAAAAGAAAGACAACAGTTTGACTCCTTTAGAACAACAAGAGGAAGACGAATTGAAGATTGCATCCATCAAGAGCAAGTTTGACGATGAATTAATTAAAATATTACCTGATGGTTTCGATTTGCAAACTGCTTCTGAAAATCCATCTTCAGTATATGAATTAGTTTCAGTTATTACCCATGCTGGTGCTTCATCTGAATCTGGTCACTATCAGGCTTACGTCAAAGATGATAAAGACTTGGACGGAGAAAGATGGTGGAAGTTTAATGATGACAAGGTTTCTGCAGTGAACAGAGAAAAAGTTGAACAATTTGCTGGAGGTGGTGAGAGTGACAGTGCATTAATCTTGGTTTACAAGGCTGTAGGCTTGTAAAAGAAACAATTCACACAACTTACTGAAAAAATACTATAGCTTCTAATACACAATAGATATTCATATATTTAATTTGTAGTCTTTTAATCTAAATGATTCACAATTCCTTCACCAACTTTTTGAATTGCTCCACTTCTTCCCAACAGTTCAAACTTTTACCTTGGTTCTCTTTCAAACACTTAAGTACGCTTTCTCTGGCAGACTTGATATCCTCACTAACCTCTACTTTAGCCAACTTGGCGTTCTCTTGCAAGAGTGTAGTCAATTTGGAGATTTTGTCGTTGGTGGAAACATCCAAGGTTTCGTTGACCTCTTCCTTGATCAAAGCATTATTGGTAGTTTGTTGGAACTTCTTGATTGTTTCTTGCTCTAGCTTTGTTAATTCAGCAGCAACTCTTTCTTGAATATATTTCTCGGTATGTTGAGCTCTGGAATAGTCGGACTAATAGGTTAGTATCAGAGTGAAAAAGTGGTGAGTGGTGACAAAAACACTTACTTCAGCTGTGCTTTCCAATTGACTCAAAAATGAGGCACTGAAATCAACTGGAGTGGTGGGTGTGAACACTTTGGTTTCAGGTTTAGAAGTGGCAGAACCCATTGTTTCTTGGTAGCGGTGATGGTGGAAAGGTATAAACTAATCAGAGGCTATGAGATTAGGTCGTGCGCGGTGACCTCAATATGAAGTCAAAATTTTATGTGAACTCATTGGTTTTAGTTGCCATTCCTCATTTTATCCATAATGCCTCCAGTTCAACAAGTCCAATATGCCCACCACCAACCGTCAAACTTTGACAAATTCAAGATGGGCCTTATGATGGGGTCTACCGTTGGGGTCTGTGTCGGTGTCTTATTTGGTGGATTCTCCATCTTGCAAAATGGTGCTGGTCCAAACGGTGTCATGAGAACCTTGGGACAATACATCATGGGATCTGTTGGTACCTTCGGATTGTTTATGTCGATCGGTTCTGTGATTAGATCTGACCCCTCTTTCCAAGCATATCAAAGAACAATGATGGAATCTCAAAGAGCTACCATCAGAGCTGTGTACAGATCCAATTAATTTCTCATGATGTTGTTGTAAATAGGTCTAATACATAGTATTAGAATCAATGAACGAATTACGGTTACTTTGCTATTGTATATGTTTTCTTTTTAAATTTCGTCAATCGTTAGATTATTCGAATTCTATTGCAATTCTATCCACCTCTACTGTTTATCATGGCCCACTACATGGAGCTCTTCTTGCGACCCTTCCTCGATGTTAAATTGGTATGTCAATCCGAATTCAGGCACAGAATGATTTTTGTCCTTGGCAAGCTGTTGGATAAGAGTCTTTGGTTCCAAAATAGGCTCACTACTCAATTTGAAAGTACCCCAGTGAATTCCTTTCATAAATTTGATTGATGCGTCCTGACAAATTTGTAATGATTCTTGCGGGGAGATATGACGAGGTTTTTGATGCCAAGAAGGGCAATATTGTCCAATTGGTAAGAGTCCTAATTGAATGGGGCCAAAAAGATGTCCTATGACCTTAAATAAATCCTTCAGATATCCTGTATCCCCAGCATGATATAATATTGACTCTCCATTTCTTCTAATGATAAAGGAACACCACAATGATTTGTTTGTATCAAGGATATATCTACCTGACCAATGCATAGCTGGCACACAAACCACCTCATACCTATCTGGAGAAGAAACATTTAGTGGATATGTGTCCCACCAATCCATTTCAACAACTTTGTAAATTCCTTTTCTTGCCAATTTAGTTTTTAAACCCAAAGGTACAATCCAAGTGGTTTTGTTGCCAATTTTCTTTGCAAAGTCTAATTCTAAATGGTCGGGATGATCATGAGAAACTAGAACAAAATCTAATTTCTCATTGGTGGCATACTGAATATCTTCATAGCTTAAAGGCGACTTCATAAATCTCTTTGGGCCAACTTTATTGTTGATTAGATGATCACTCATTATAGGATCAGTTAAGATATTAATACCAGCTATTTGCACCAAAGAGCAAGACTGGCCCAACCAGATGAACAAGATTTGATTTCTTAACGATTTAGTGCCTCCTGCCAACAAATTTGTAAAGCTACCAGAACTTGCACATTCTTGAAGAATCTTAGAGTTATTTCTTAAAGATTCCAAATTGGGAGTATATGCCTTGAGAACATCCTCAACATCTTCATGTTCATCATCTCCGGGAATCTTGTCATGTAATTCTACCATATTTCCGTAGATGCTTTCGAATAACTCCAAGAATCGGACCAAGACAAATTCAAATGCTGTTTGGGCCCGATACTCTTCAAAAGGATTGACAAACATCCCCGCAACTGTAGCCGACCGGAACTTGGAAATGTCAGTGGTATTGGATAGATTCTGGACCTCTTTTTTACGTTGCTTGATGATACCCTTGGTACGCCATTGTGTATACGCTTCAAATGAGCTATATGAAAGTAGGATCCCAAGCCCAATCTTGGCCTTGAGTGAAAGTACTAACCCCATTACTATGTTGTTTTGTTAAGGGGTCCAAATTCTACATGCATCACCACCTGTACACAGACCCATCAACTATGCAGGAGGTAGACTGATAAAGTAATTAGTGTATTCTGACCTATTAACCCAATTAATGTTTTCTAACCACACCTGCAGCATCTGCTACTTCTAAGATGTGTTTCTTGTAAGCGTGAATGTCACCAGGGAATCTCTTCACAGTTCCATCTTCACTTACCCAGATTTCCTTACAAACCTTGTCGATAATGGTGACATCGTGAGAAACCATTAAAATACCACCTTTAAAATCAATCAAAGCATTGGCAAGTGCATCCAAACCTTGGGTATCCAAATGATTGGAAGGTTCATCTAGGATCAAAATATGTGGCTGGGCCAAACATAAGGCAGCAAATGCAACTCTGGATTTTTGACCACCAGATAGAAGTTGCATCTTTTGTAAACCAAGAGAACCAGTAATACCAAATGAACCCAAATGACGTCTGTATTCTTCATCAGACTTACCTGGGAATGCAGTGGACATCCATGATACTGCAGAAGCATTCAAGTCCATGGAATCAACATGATGTTGGGCAAAGTAACCAATTCTCAATCTACCGTTCCTGGAGATCAATCCTTCCAATGGGTTATATTGTTCCAAAATCAATTTCAATAAGGTGGTCTTACCAGTACCATTACCACCACAGAATGCAATTCTAGAATCCATTTGCACATCCATGTCAACACCACGAAGCAAAATCTTATCTGGAGTGTAACCAAAGGTAACACCCAGCAATTGCAAAATTGGAGGACTGAGCTTTTCTGGATCTGGGAACTTGAAAGTCACCACCTTTTCATCTTCTGGTGCCTCAAGTATTGGCAATTTCTCCAATTTCTTAATTCTGGATTGTGCTTCTGAGGATTTAGCAGCATTATATCTGAACTTATCGATAAATTCTTGCAAATGTTTTCTATAAGCCATTTGATTTTCGTACTCACGACGTTGATTCTTGATTCTTTCTTCTCTTGTAGCATAGAAAGAATCGAAATCAGCACCTCTATAGTAGTCCAATCTTTCAGAATGTTGATGAATTATATCGGTAGCAATATCATTTAAGAATGCTCTATCGTGCGAGACCACCAAAACAGTCGATTGATAGTTTTGTAAGTACTTTGCCAAAAATGTGATGGATGGAACATCCAACATATTGGAAGGTTCATCTAGTAACAATAAATCTGGCTCACAGAACAATGCTCTTGCTAATGATAATCTCATTCTCCAACCACCAGAGAATGATTTGGTTGGTAAGTTTTGAGATTCTTTTGTGAAACCTAAACCAAACAAAATGGCTGCTGCTTTACTCTCCGCTTTATCAGATTCCATTTCACTCAACTTTTCATTAACTTCTTGAAGATGAGAATCTAAATCTTCTCTTTCAAGATCCAACTTTTTGACCTCACTTGAGTCTTCTTCGAATTGAGCTCTCAAGCCCTCAATTTCTGTCATTCTCTCATTAATTTTTTGTTCTTCTTTTAATAAAGTCTTTCTCCACACATCAGCATCCAAAACACTTTGCAAAGCTGGTGTATCATCACCTCTGATTTCTTGCTCAACGTGCAAGATAGTAATATGTTTTGGAACATTGAGTTCTCTTCTGGATAATGCCCTCAAAAGAGTAGATTTACCAATACCGTTTTGACCGACCAAACCATATCTTCTTCCATAGGCTAAGGTCAAAGATGCCTCACTCAATATTCTTTGACCTTCACCAACATACAAATCGAAGTTTTCAAGCTTTATATCCTTGGATTTTCCAGCACCTGAACCGAAATCGAGAGGATTGATTTCAAGAAAGAAAGAATCGTAATCTTCTCCTTTGTTTTCGTTAAGCAACTTAGAGGCCTCATATTGTACAAACTTGTTGTTTCTCTTCGCAACTTTCTTTGCGATTTTACGTTCCTGTTTCTCCAACTTCTTCTTATCAACTCTACTTTCCATCTTTCTACCAGTGTGCTCAATGTCGTGACTAGCACTTAACAATGCCAACGAGGAATTGATATCTCTCTTTGCATTGTTTTGTTTCAAGACATTTATGTCTAATAATCTCTTGGAAGTATCACCTGTGAGTTCTAATTTGGCCATGTTTTCTTCAAGCTTTATCTTCAATGTAGAGCTGATAGTAGCCACCAATTGATCGATCTTATCTTGTTGCCCACCAGCATTTAAGAGAAGTGATTTGATAAAGTCCATCTCGTCGGGTATATTAACTTGCATCGCAGTTACACTGTCTTCTGTGGATGCGGAAACATGTTGAATGTATCCAACAGCATAGTCCGCAACAACAGGGTCGATTGCAGGAACTGCCTGACGTATTTGTAATGAGACGTTCGACATTCTTTGGGGAATAACCTACTCTTGAATGGAATCAGTGAACAACTAAGATATAGTAACAGAATTTTCAGTAGCTAGTGTGCAGGAAAAAAGTAAAGCATAACATATTTATATACAGGAATTTGAAATTCAAGAACCTTTTCCACCAAGATTCAAGAAGGTGACATTAGCAAGATGATAGTGTAAACCTTTCAGCATTCTTTTTTTGTGTCGGAAGAAACCTATTGAATTAATTGTAAAAAGAGTGATCTACTAGGTGTAGATTAATCTTAACAAATCATCGTTCAAAATAATATTTACCCTGACTGGCAGGTATTCTTTTTGAATCCTGTTACATTTGATTTCTTTACACGTTACACGACGCTACAAGAAAATGATATCACAAAAGTTCAATAGGAAACATAGGCATAAATTAAAGATTAAATACTATTATGTGAAATAGTTTTTAAATCGCGACACTCATTAGTTAAAGATTCAGAACATAGACTTTATGAGTGACAAATCCCCAATTGGTACCGTGGGACTCGGTTTCACCGTCTCTCTTGGTGATAGGCTCAAAGAATAACCATTGAATCCAGCCCCATCCTTTTTTCTTTGCATCTCTCTTGGCATGGTGGTCAGAATTCTTGAAAACATCCTTGGTAATACCAGATTGTACAATAGCATTGTTTGCCAAAGTAGTATTGATCAAAAGTACGTACTTTTGACCATCGAACTCAGCAACAAATGGTTCTTCATCCTTGGAGATCAATGTTTTACCATTGACGGCTTCTTGTGGGAAGTAGAACTCTTGCTGGACAAATTTGAGGGTATCAGTGTTAGAAGCATCAACTGGAGCTGATGATGCGATGGAAGTAATTGAAGTAGCAGCTAAAGCAATTGAGGCGAATTTCATTGTTGTTTTAAGATTGTAGGTATCAAGAAGTGGAAGTTCTTATTGAATTGATGTAGAATAGCTATCCATCTCTACCAATTTATACATTTTGATTGAATAATGATAGCACTTTTTACCCACTTTTTGCACCTAGTTCTTACCTGGGAAGCCTTGGTTGTATGGCCATGTTGGTATCATATGCTCCATTCGCAGCCTAAATAGGCATATTTCGCCTCGAGAGGTTGTACATCGTCGAATAAATGTGTCAAGATATGAAGTGTTAGAGGGGATCTCCCTCAGCCACTGTTTGCGGCCATACCTTTGAGGTCTGGATTAGGAAATGTAATTGAGGTTTGGGAAGAACAATCGAACTAGATCAACTTCTGTTGGTGTGCAAGAAGAGTCTTGACTGTATAGGGGCAAGAATTTTGAAACTACCACAGTGATACTCAATGGTTATTTTTCAGCGTTAGTTGTGGTATTCAGGGGTACCATGGAGATGTAGTCAGTTTTGTTGGAGTTACTTTAGGTGGACAGGATATTTTTGGGCACAACAAGACAATTTGGTGGGTATAAACTGATTAGTGACCCCGTACACCTCGTATTAGAATATTCATTTGGTTCAATTGCAAATAAATCGTACCATGGATGTTTCGAAGATGTGGGAAACAAGAAGAGTTTCGAGTTAAAGGTAATGGAATTGGTAGAACTCCACGATTGTGCGGTCTTCTCTCTATCTGTATCGCAGCTAATATCCTCGACTATTCAGGAAATCCCTGAACCCTTCCTACATATGTGTTTTCCGATTAAATTCATTACTATTCATGTTTCGATTCAGTCTAACTATGATGATTACAAGGCAGCCTTGATTTGGTCCTCCAATTGATCCTTGGACTTCAAAGCTTGTACGTCGGAGTTACCTCCGATGTGCTTTCCGGCAATGAACACGTTAGGAACAGTTCTTTGGCCGGTCAACTCTAACAAAGCAGCTTGCAAGTCAGCACCATCGTTTTCTTCGTCCAACTCGAGGATGTAGGCTTCCTTGGTGATGGCATTGATGGTGTTCTTGGTGGCAGTACAGTATGGACAGTAAGTCTAGAAGTTAGTATCAGTCCTTCATATTGGGCATGAGTTGTTTGATCTGTTCATGGGTGAGAATAGACTTCATCAGTGCCGATCGCTGTTGCTAGACATACCTTAGAAGCAATAAAGACTGGCTTGCTCTTAATCAATTCTTGGATCTTCTTGACGCTTTGTTGGGAGGCCATGGTGGTAGTAGTAAATGTTCTTCTTAATAAAAAGCTCATTAATCTCACCCAGAAAACTGGAGGTTTTATAGTAATTGCTAGCCACACTAAATGTCAGCACATCACGTGGAGGTATATTATTATCACTAATAGCTGAGTAATTGGATGGGCTGTGATTAGTGCTGTTTCGGCTAAACCGTTCCATAAACGTATGTCAGCATGCTGACCGGGTGTGGTGAACAGACAATTGAAAAGTCATTGAGGATGGTGATTTTGTTCCTCGCTGGTTTAACGGAAAACTGTAAATTATTGCCAATTTCCATTTCTCCGTTCCCTCACCTCCAACAACTACCAGGTAAATCTGTAGCAATCAATGGGGGGTGAAGAATAACCATATCGAGGATTTGGAGGATTACGGGAGTTTGCTAGTGTTTCATGCCCAATAAAACCCGATATTGTTGGGTGGTTGTGCACTTCGAGTTCCCTCGGAACCCTCATTAAAGCCCTTCGCAACCAGCAAAATAGGAAGAGTCTAGATTTATCCACACGAATACGGTAGAACCAAATGAACCATCACATTCTACAGCAGGGAAATTCCTCAGCAAATACTGCCACGAATGGGCACTTGGCTTCTTTTTCGTTTATTTGTCTAGGGTTGCAATTGGTTCAGTTACACCCATATCATTGGCGTCCTGCATATAATCAACGGGGTCTAGAATCGTGGGGTCGAGAGTTCTTGATGACATATACGTCATACTTGAATACAACACATCGACGCCATTTGACGGCCCCATCGCGTCACTTCGCCCGAGCCGCTAGAGCTTGACTTCGCCGGATCCTGCCAAACTATCGTGGGACATGATATCCACGGTGTAGCCATCGGGATCTTGGTAAACCCCGAGTTGCCGAGGGTGTCCATTTCCGTACTTTTTTAAGCACTTGGTGTCTGAGGACTCAAGTCTAGAGAGAACGGTGTTGGGATTTTTGTAGCTGAAAGAAACGTGGCCGAAACCTGCGGTTGCTCCGTTTCTTGTCGAATTACCATTATGATAGCCCTTGAATTCAGCATCGTCCTCGGTTCCCCAGTTGTGGGTCAACTCCAAGAGTCCAAAACGTGAATGTCTATCAAGAGTTTCAACCCCATTCTCGACAAAGTCGGCAGAGTCATCGAATCCAAGGAAGTAAAGTGTGAACTTTGCATCGTCGAACTTAGCTGTGGCAAACAATTTGAATCCCAAGACATTCTTGTAGAAATCGAGAGATACCTTTGGATCCTTGACTCTGATCATAGTATGGTTGAATCTGTAGGTGTTCAAGTCGGTGGTGCCTTCTTTCTTGTTGATTTGGTTTTCCACCAATTCGATCCAGTATCCATCAGGATCCAATGCAAATGCAATGTTCTTTTGTCTTCCGTCAGTCAACTTCTTTCTGAATTGAACTCCATTGTCCAATAAACGGTCTTGCGCAGCTTGGATGTTGTCGACAGAGAAACAGATATGACCGAAACCTTTGTGTGGTTCGGTATTACCATCATTGACAGTGAAATTTGGATCCAATTCCGAGCCTTGAGTGTGAATTAACTCTATGAGTCCTGCTTCACTGGCCCAATTGCCACTGTTGATCTTGTTGTGTTCGAGTCCAAGGAAATAGCAAGTCGTTTTAACGCTGCTTATCAAAAGGGTTTTGCGGACAGTCATGCCAAAGTTTTTCTCGTAGAATGGAATTGAGATCTTTGGATCCTTAATCCGAAAGGCCGTGTTGTTGAAGACACCATTAGTTTTGGTCATTTTTGATTTCTTTCTATCTTATCAATAAATGAGAAAAACTGTGGGGATTTAGGTAGACACACACTAGAGGAAAAAGTGCTTATCTATTATGGATTCATAATTCTAGCCAGTTTTTGAAATGGATCTACACGTTTTTAAATTCTAGTCTGTTATGGAAAACGTATACATGAATTAATCATGTTAGTGATTTACCAATCTTTCGCATAGTACACATCTTTTAATAAGATCAGTGGAGATTACAATAGGTAGTGCTTAGATCTCAACATGGTCGGAACCTGGATAAATGTCAAGGCCAAATATTTCAATTTGGTATCCATCGGGATCTTCGAAGAAGGCAACTTCAGGGAGTGGACCTACTCCCCACTTCTTCACCCAGGTAGTGTCTAATCCTTCAAGTTTCTCAACAACTTGTTTTGGATCCTTGTAACTAACACAAATGTGACCAAAACCACGGGTTGCTCCATTGTCAGTAGACATACCATTATGATAGCCCTTGAACTCAGCATCGTCCTCAGTTCCCCAGTTATGGGTCAACTCCAAGAGTCCAAAACGTGAATGTCTATCAAGAGTTTCAACCCCATTCTCGACAAAGTCGGCAGAGTCATCGAATCCAAGGAAGTAAAGTGTGAACTTTGCATCGTCGAACTTAGCTGTGGCAAACAATTTGAATCCCAAGACATTCTTGTAGAAATCGAGAGATACCTTTGGATCCTTGACTCTGATCATAGTATGGTTGAATCTGTAGGTGTTCAAGTCGGTGGTGCCTTCTTTCTTGTTGATTTGGTTTTCCACCAATTCGATCCAGTATCCATCAGGATCCAATGCAAATGCAATGTTCTTTTGTCTTCCGTCAGTCAACTTCTTTCTGAATTGGACTCCATTGTCCAATAAACGGTCTTGCGCAGCTTGGATGTTGTCGACAGAGAAACAGATATGTCCGAACCCCTTGTGTGGCTCAGTGTTACCGTCGTTGGCTTTGAAATCGGGGTCGTTTTCGGAGCCGTGTTTGTGAAGCAATTCCAAGAGGCCTTGCTCACCAGCCCAATTGCTACTGCTGGACTTGTTGTAATCAACTCCGAGAATATAATTGGTGGTGTTGATGCCGCTGATGTAAATGCTCTTTCTAAGAGACATTCCAAAGTTCTTTTCATAGAAGGCAATGGACACCTTTGGGTCCTTAACAAGGAGAGCGGTGTGGTTGAAGGATGCGGTTTGAGACATGGTGTATGAGCGAATTTGTGTGAACAATTGCTTAAATCGAAACATCGGTGCAACTGGAAATTGCAGTCGCTTTTATATAAGTGCCAGGTCAAGGTAGTGTACCTTCGCCGTTTGCCATTGGGGGGGTGTATAGGAGATCGCATTTTGCATTTTGCATTTTGCGTATAGTATTTTGTGTGTTGCACCCATTCTGATAAATCTCATTGAAAAGATAGATACAATAAAAGGTATCAACTCCAGCTATATAAAGTTTTTTTAGTGAGCTAACCTTGGACTTGGTAATCTACATGATTGGAATATTCTTCGGCAATGTTGTATGGCCTCCTAAGGTTGGGGCAGCTGGTTAAAAAGCTACATCATTGCTATCAAACATGGGTATATCCATCTTCGTTTGGGGATCTTTTCAGTAAAATAGTAGAATTAATCTGTATGTTACATACGGATCGTGAAACACCGTAAATTTGAAAATATGAGACGAATGGTTTATTTTGCTGAGTGAAAGATATTTTGGGGGCTTTCATGTTTAAATAGTAGTTGACACTATTAATAGCTGTAACTGTATTGACACCTGAGTATGAGTGTGGGAATAAAACGAAGGAAAGAAAGCATGGTGAATTACGTTGTTAGAAAAGCAATTCAAGCTCATGTAAGCTTCGAAACTACCTTGTAATGTTTACTATCAGATAATCAGGGCATGCGATACATGAGCCAGTAGGAAAATTCAGAGTACAGCATAAAATGTTCGATGCGATTCTGCCAATCTTCTGACAACTCAGTAATTGCTTCAAATACACTTATTGCTATTTTTTGACTTTAGCAGGAACCAAATTCTCAAATTGTGGATGGTTTTACAGTGAAAATGCTGTGTGAACACAAGAACAATTCTCAGCTAGGACCTTTTTAAATTCACTAAATTACACCTAGAAATTAAAATTGTCGAACTTTATGAAGTATTGACTTAAATCCACAATATGAAACTGCTTCAATTTTGTTAAAATATAAAAAAATACAGGAAAAAAAGCCATGGATTCACATGATCTATCAGGATAACGAAGGACAAAGTTGCTCGACTTTCTTTCCAAATGTTGTTGCATATTCTAAAACACAATTTCGGAAACTCATAAAGTTTATTATTGCAATCCATAATTCTGTCATGGCCTTGGTATTACTGTGGAACCTACAACATTTTGAAATTATTAAAATGACACTACATAGGATGTAGAAAATTTGTTGCATCAAGTAACCGAAGGCTTAGTAATTTATCTTGATTGCACCCATTGGAATGGGGTTGGACCTTAAAACTATAAAAGGATGATAACACAACGTTTTCAGACTCAAAACTCAAACATATAGGCAATGTTATACTTTAGAGTTGTATAAGAATCTTGGAGCTTTTGTCTGAATTCTTCTGCCTTCTTTCGGTAAAATATCAGGGCCACAAAAAATCACAGGGTTTTTCTATCAGATCAAAAGGATCTGAAAGAAATTGAACTGTAGCATTCAGTACTTCAAAATGCTCTAGATTACCTGTATGTATTTGCTAGGCCAGTACAATGAATGTGCCACTTACTACCATATTATTCACGTTCACCTCAACACAGGCCACTGTGGGGCTCATCTCACTACAGTGCCTCGTATATCTCGCATAACGATCATTTTCTGGGGAAAATTTTCTACAGTACCTCGGACCAACTTCACTCATCTCCAATATCTCTTTCAACTCATAAAGCATATTAAGATCCTATAGAGATCTCTAGACCACTCGGGTTAACTTCATATAATAATGTCCTTTTTTAAATTTACCAGGGCTTTCTCTTCGGCTACATCCTTGAGGTCGGCCCATGCTGCTTCACCTCGTAAGACCCTTCTCGATATTAAAAGCAGGTACCAGAATCACCAGCCAATATCCATGGTCACGGCACATGACTTCATTACTGGAAGAATGCTTGAAAAGGCTAACATTGATATCGGTTTGGTAGGTGACTCCTTGGCTATGACTACTTTGGGTTACAAGGACACCAACGAGCTTCCATTTGAAGAATTTCTTTATCACGTCAAAGCAGTTTCCAGAGGGAACTCTACTTCATTTTTGGTGGCTGATCTTCCATTTGGTTCTTTTGAAAGGCTGATCGAACAGGCGGTGGATACCTGCATGAGGTTAATTAAAGAAGGTGGTGTACAAGCCATCAAAATTGAGCTGGGAAACCCGGAAATTATTCCCACTATTCATAAACTAGTTTCTATCGGCATTCCCATTATGGGCCATGTGGGATTAACTCCCCAAAGACATAACGCATTAGGAGGCTTCAAGCTTCAAGGTAACAACGCACAAGATGCATACCAGATCTACCAAGAATGTCTCAACTTACAAAAAACTGGTGTCTTCGCCATAGTTTTGGAATGCATTCCAAACCGTTTGGCGGAGTTTATTACATCCAAATTGATGGTTCCAACTATCGGTATTGGTGCAGGTCCTGGTGTTTCCGGCCAAGTTTTGGTTGTGGCAGACATGTTGGGCATGTGTGACCCAGAAGGTTCGCATATGGCTAAGTTTGTTAAACAATATGGTGAATTTTTCAACCAAGGTGTCGACGGTTTGAAAAAATACACAGATGAGTTGAATGAGAGGGTATTTCCAACAGAAGAGCATGGCTACAAAATTAAAAAGGGAGTTATGGATGAAGTAAAGAGATTTGTTGGAGAATAAAATTATTTATTATGGGACTTATAGACGTTTAATAGTACCTTTGGACTAGATGTATTTTTGTAGCAGATCGTACCCTTCAAACGCATTGCTGATATTCCTTACTAATATCCGGTTTGACTTTTCAGCCATTGAACGAATGAATATGCATATTTCAACTTCAGTTCCATGAATCTTCAAGATCAATCCTGTTTCTAATTATTACACGCACTTCAACAATTATTTTGGTTATCTCATCACAATAACTACTGATACGGCTACAAGAACAATATCATCCACCAGCTTCATCCCGAAAAGTTCCGGTTTCGATTATGACTATTCAAATAACTAGTAATATCGACCCCAAAGTGCTAAGAGTGTTTATTGTCAGACACGGGCAAACCAATCACAATCTTAAAAAGATTCTACAGGGCCACATGGACATCGATATTAATGATCTTGGCTCCTCCCAGGCTGTTAAAGTAGGAAAAGTGTTTGCAAACATTCCTTTAGATGACATAGTCTCTTCCGATTTGATTAGATGTAAGAATACTGTTGCAGAAATTGCCAGTCATCATCCTGATAAGGTCGTCAGGTACACTGTCAATTTGAGAGAACGTAACATGGGCCCAGTGGAAGGGATGTATCTTAAAGATGCCAAAGAAAAGTATGGAGAAAGATTCAGAGAATTTGGAGAACAAAGGTCTGATTTTAAAGACAGAGTAGACAAGGAATGGACCAAGATTCTTGCACAAAATCAAGACAGCAGTAACATCGTGTTGTGTAGTCACGGAGGTCTTATCACAATGTGGAGCAATTTCTTATACAAGGAAAGAGGATTCCTGGCACAAGTTAGTGAAGATAAGTTGAAGGTTCCCTTCAATACATCAATTACTGTCATTGATGTGGCCAAGGAGACTGAGTCGGGAACAATTCAAGTATTTGGGAACACAGACCATTTGGGAGGTAACTTTGAAGTTAAGGATCAAGAATTGAGATAGAAGATTTTAGAACAAGATTAATACATTTTTAACTATTATTTAAAACGATGTAGTTCGGTTAACTTACTTACATGGTAAATTGGTCATGTATTATGTAAGAAGATCAACTTTCTACTATAGCGAAATCTTAATTGGAGCATTAATTTCAAATCGCAAATAATCATGTTGAAACTGGTCATTACTAGGCCTTTGGGACCTTCGTTACTTCCATTAACCTATGAAAGGCATTTTGTTACTAAAATTACTGGAAAATCTGGACTGCTAAGGTATTTTTCAGGGGACACTTCTCATTTAGGTGATGCTCTTGCAATCGATGGATCAATTGAAACTGTGGATTTGGTTTTCGACAAACATTCTCCCGAAAAGGATACTCAAACAGAAAAGTCTCCTTTAGTTATGCTTCATGGTCTTTTTGGATCAAAATCAAATTCTAGAACCGTGGCTAAACAACTTGCAAATTATCTTGATAGAGACGTATATTGTCTTGATTTGAGAAACTTCGGTCAATCACCACATAATAAGAGGTTAGACTATCCAGCTTTAGCTGCAGATGTGGAAAAATTTATCATCGACTCTCTGTTCAAAAATAAGCCTATACTACTTGGTCATTCTATGGGTGCTAAAACCGTGATGGCATTGGCTTTGCGTCAACCAGAATTACCCAAGATGATCATATCAGTAGACAATGCGCCTATTGATTTGAGCTCAAGCTCTGGATCCAATTCTGGTTTCAGCAAGTATGTGAATCAATTGAGATTATCTCTTGAAAAGTACAAGTACACTAATATCAAAGACGTGGACGCACAGTTAGCCAAAGTGGAACCTTCCCAGGCTGTTAGACAATTTTTGTTGACAAATCTTGATAGAGGCAAGAAAAACGACATTATCAAATCAAAAATTCCTTTAGATATCATTGGTGAAGCGATTGTTAAAGGTAAAATCTCTAGTTGGCCATATGATCTGAATATTAGTAGATGGTCTCGGGGTCCAGCATTGATTGTTAGAGGAACGGACTCAAATTATGTTCCTGACGATATAATTCCAGAAATCGGTAAGTATTTCCCGGACTTTGAGGTTAGGGATGTAAAAGCTGGTCATTGGTTAATCAGTGAGAAACCAAAAGAATTTATGGAAGTGGTTGTAGATTTCATTGAAAGGAAAGAGGATGAAGTTTAATGGCGTAACTATTAAGTTATTCATGTATTTATAGAGTATGTAAACACAATTACAAATCGGAAACTTTAGCCTTTCCTTCTCCAACGAAGTCACCATAGATATCAAATCTACGTTGATAATGGACTGGGATTCCACTTCTAGCCTTTGGTAACAATTCTTTGTCTAATTCAGCGTACAAAATTTCTTCACCTTCCCCAGCTTCTGCGATGATATTTCCCATTGGATCAGCAACTAATGAGTGTCCGTAAGCTTGGTATCCTCCACCTTCAACGTCTCTTGCTGGACTGCACAAAACAGTGAAGAGTTCATTGTCCACTGCTCTAGACCTAGCAAGTAAATGCCAATGCAATGGTCCAGTTGTAGTGTTGAAAGCACCGGGGTAAAACATGGCAAAAGAATTATGGGGGCTTCTTGAAGCAATGGATGCTAATTCTGGGAATCTAATGTCGTAACAAATACCTAATCCGACATTACCAAATTCCCCTAATTTGAATACAGTAGCTTTGTCACCACCACTAAGGGTGATCAGCTCTTTGAATGTGATACCATTAGGAATATCAATGTCAAACAAATGGGCTTTCCTATGCTTGGAAATTATTTTTCCTTCAGGTGAGAAGGTCAACGAAGTATTGAAGATCTTGTTATCAAGCTCAGGATCCAATTCTGGAATAGAACCTCCCACAATAAAAATCTTATGCTTACGTGCTAATGAGGCCAAAAGATTGGTGGTTTCTCCCAGTGGAATAATTTCAGCATAGTTACGGAATTGATCAACTGCGTATGGCGAATTGAAGCACTCTGGTAACATAACCAAATCTAACTTGGACTTAGAACCTTGTACAGCATCATCAATGTACTTTGTAACCTTGGCTAAATTAGCTGCCTTATCTGCACCAGCTGATAATTGAATAAGGGCAATTTTCAAGTTGCTGGCTAATGGACTCTTTAATACAGGTAATGACATTCTAGATCTTGTAAGTGTTGTTGATCTTTATTGAATATAGTTATAAGAGGATCTCTTTAAGATTAGAGGTCGTGTCCTGCCACCATAATAATGTGGAGTAAATCCTTGAAACAAACCACACTTTTAGCCATGATTTCACGTGAATGATTTACAAGACAACAGTCACTTCCAAAAGGTTAATTCTTTAAGAGACTAGTGGCTTTAAAGTGAAAGATAAAATTTTGGCTTTAATCATCAATGTATCAGATTTACTCTAATATTTATTTGATCTCAATAACCGGACCCTCTATATTTTTTAGAAATTGTCCATTAAGTCGTTTATTCCGAATATGATATGTTGGTGGTCTGACAGTTCATCCCAGGTTAATAAAATCTATAAAACTTTATTCTATAATGTAGCAAGGAGATAATTTGATGCAAAAAGATTAATAGCCTTCGATCCATATGATGGAAATATTTGCTGAAATTTCAACCTACCTCTGTATTAAAGATAGGCTCTCATACTTCCAGCTCTTTCCCGGATTTTGAATCGCTTTGTGGGTTTTTGTTCCTTTTGATATGTTGCATTACCACAAATACAGTTGCTAGCACAATTCCAAAGCCAGACAATCCCAGTCCCATGTAAAGTGCATTTCTAATGCCACGAATTGTTGTATCCATGGATAAAGGCATATCTTTAGTAGTATAATATTCCACGGCACCTGCTAACCCTATTCCAACCGAAATTGAGTAGTTGACAAAGGTCGAAACCAATGAGCCTGCAATTCCCTGTCTATGGAGGGGGAATGATTGACTTAAAATAATACAACCAGCAGGAAATGACATATCCATTCCAAACGGCAGGATTAAGAAGCTGACAAACTTTTGTGCCCAAAACGTTTGTCCAACTGGCCTGGTTGCTTGCAATATTACACCAATAAAATATGCCAACATTGCTAAGATCATTACCCAAGACAGAGGAAATTTTTTGAGTAAAAAATGACAAGAAAGTGCAGCACATAAACCCAGTGGAACACAAACAATAGATTGTACTGCAGAAGTTACTGCACTTAGATTCTCTACATCAAACGACCATCTGAATGTGTAATATAGCCAAACACCAAAACAAGCCCAACCAGCAGATATGCAACCAAGCACGAACCCTGTCTCCCCCATAAGAACTTCTGATGGAAGAAGAGGATGTTCTACTTTTGTTTCAACATAGAAAAACAATCCAACAAAAGCAAATCCCACAATAAATAAAACATAAACGTAGGGGGTATCCCAACCAACAGTGGGACCTTGATTCAAAGAAAAGTTGATCAAGATCAAGCCACAAACACCAGACACAGAACCCCACCAATCAAATTTTCCATCTGTCTTTGTACCAATGTTTTTTGGAATCACAAAAAATGCCACTATGCCAGTAACCAAAGAAGCAATGGAACCAGTCCAGAAGCACCAAGGCCACCAAGCGTCTTGGGCAAATAAACCACCGAAAAGAGACCCGAGAACAAATCCAGTTGGAGCAGTAGCACCGAAAAGAGCCATAAATAACAGCTTCTTAGGAATATTAGGATAATAGGACCCCAAAAGTGCTTGTGAATTAGGCATGGTAATTGCTGGACCGATTCCTTGCAATGCTCTCATGACTTGAAAATACTTCTGTGAAGGGACATAAACAGCAAAGCCAGCCATCATAGTCCAGAAAAAACTCCAAACATATCCAATAAGGTATAATTTTTTGTAGCCATACATGTCACCTAAGCGACCTGATACCAAGATGAATGTACCAACGGTCAAGGAGAATGCCGCAGAAAACCAAGCAATATCTCCCAACAGGTTTTCCACTCCCAAATCTCTGGCGATATATTTGTAAATGTTCATTGTCTGTGCCACTGATGCTTGTGTAATAAGTTGAGATAAACAAATCACTATCAAGAATGCTATCTCTCTGGGAGTTGATATCTCATCATATGGCGGTGAAGGACGAAATTCTGGAGTCTCTGTGGGGGACTTTGGAGCTTCTACATATGAAACTTCCTCTGGATCCTGATTATCTGACGATTTGGCTAGATCTTCGGATATGTTGGTGTGTACTGATGTCATGATGTAAATTGCCAACTTAATGAATAAGTTTAAAGTATATCCGTCTAAAGGAGCAATAAAACAGTAAGGAGAGTTGATTCGAATAAAACTGGAAATCTTTTAAAACTTTCACCGGAACTTCTGATGTTTAAAGAACTATACAGTATAATTTCAGCATTTTGGGCAATTTACTATATATATTGGTCTAAAGTTGTACTACTAGTTTGGTAGTGTCCTTACCCAAATTAGTAATTTTAACTAATACAAGTCTGGAAGTGGCTCGGATATTGTATAATATGACAAAAGGTGCCGCAGAAATTAATAAATGAAAAATTGATGGTTTATGGCACCGAATAGTAAACTAAATGTCTACTTTATGAATTCATGTTCTTCTATGTTTAATCAGTCTTAAAGAAAGGAATAGAATAAATTTGATATTCGAGAGGATGTTGAGTGAAACATTTGCTTAGCCACTTCGAGATATTTGCGCCTTGGGAACTAGCAATTGGTAACCGTCAACGATTATCCGTGGAATCTTGGCTGTGATGACATGTACCAATATTTTGGTATGACCAATATGCGAGGATTTTAGTAAGTTCTTGTGACGTTTTGGTTTACCCCAAGTTTCCTGTATCTTGGCATAAAAAATTATGTAAGGAATGTATAGATAATGCAGAATGCTGTATCTTGTACATCAGTTCCTGCATAAGTTTCAACAATTCGTTTACTAAGTCCAAAGAGAATCAACTATTGTTCCTGTTTATCCGAAATGATTAACTACTTCACTTTACGATCAACATGAGTTCTGGACGAACCCCTTGAGCACTCGTAATCTCTACAACCCCAAAAGGTGGGTTCTTTCCAAAATAGTATGCTATTGTGTATTGCTTAAAGCTCGTACTTCGTGGTTTCCTTCAACCACTTCAAGTGTGGAATGAATATATCTCTGCATCTCTGTATATTTTTTTCCTCGTCGACTAGAACGTTGAGCAAGTAGCGTGCCATATACTCTTTGTTGGTACTGCCAGAACCGTCAATAGCATTTCCTGCATCGTCGTAATAATTAGGACATAATGCTTGAGTGAATATTTGCATGACACGAACATCAAAATCATATCCCACATTCTCATAAACGGAATCGTACATACGGATATGATTACCACTTTGTTCGTAAACAAGCTCATGGTTACCAGCAAGCCAGTTTGGATGGAATTTAGGATATGACAAGTGCATGAAAATAAGATCTACTTCTGTCTGGTCGTTTTCGTGTACTTTGGACTGGTCAGGATCGTAATGACCCAACGATTTGGCGGTGAACGATGAATCAGTCTCCTTGAAATATCCTACCCACTTGAACTGCTTGAGAACCTGGAACCATGGTTCGTTAAGTACATGGGCTGCACCTATGAAGGTTTCCTTATCACCCTCTCCTGCAGATCCTTGGGTAAATAATGGGTAATAGTATGAAGGACCGAACACATTGTAATACAAACACAAAAGCAAGGTTTTCAAATGAGAAGTCTTGTTGATCATAAGCATTCCTGTTTCAGAAGAAGGATCTGGCAAAGTTCCTTCAAAAGTATGAAACCAAGAATCTTGGAAGGTGTACTCACTTAAAGGTTTAGGTTCTGCAGAACCTGCGTCCAATGCTCTCTTCTGGTCGTACTTATTAAGTCTAATCTTCTTCTCATGAACTGGGACGTTCGCAATCTCGTAAAACTTGGGGTTGGTGGTTCTAGCCCATGCATCTGGCCAGATGACCAAATTATTTTCCACGAATGCCTTGGACTCGAACAAATAATCGATATCAACGGTAGGAAAATTGTCTGAATCGATGTATAAAACATTTTCAAACTTGGAACTCATGATAGCAAGCATTTTATATTGGTAGCCACCAATGCTGAATTTATCCTTCAAATGTCTGGCCAATTTACTATCGAACAAGTTACATCTTGCATTCAAAGTAGGCAACAACGTTTCACAAAACTCTTTTTCGTATTCTTCATCGGTTGCGATGAACAATTCAATTGGGAGCTTGGATCCGTTCTTTCTCATTTGCTTGATCACAAGATACGACAACCAACTGTATTCACCACCACCAATCAACACGTATCCTGAAGACTTATGGTACGTGGCCCATTCTGGGTCAGTGGACAAAATGTTACCGAAAGTGCTCAACCCGTAGTTTTCGATCAATTTGTTCATGTGGATGTCCACGTATCTAGAATGGGAATATTTGAGCTCTTTGAACAAAGCGTCACTGATGTCTAATCTTGTTTCTAAATATTCCTTGGAAAACAAAAATTTTTCATCACCAGAGAAGATTTCCTTTGCTGCACCGTCCACCTCGTTCATGTACTTGCCCTTGATTGATGGCGACTTCATGGAAAACTCTTCCATTCCGTTGAAGAAAACAGTGTAGTCACGGATTGACTTCAACACCTCTGCGTCCATCAGAATGGGAGACTTCAGGTTCCCTGATCCAAAGTTGGAATCAGGATGATGGTCCAGTTCCTGTGAGGACGTCGTCGAGGGAGATACTCTATTCTTGAAATTAGATATGTGTTCGCTCCCATATGACGAAAACACCAAATGGAAGATGAAGAGAAGTAAGATGGACCCAACAAGGATCTTCACCTTATCACGCTTGACCGTCCTTAGGATACTCATTGACAAGATATTGAGTTCAACTAGATTTTTAACACGCGATTAAGATCGCGTATACCGTCACGTGGACTTAATCGAATGTTAAGATAACTGGTTGTGGGAGAAGGGTCAAACGGGGATAAAAATAGTGTCTACCACTGGTATCAACGGGATCTGGTTGGGGAATTTCCTCTGCTTCTGCTGGGGGAATTTTCTTTTCTTCTGGTATTTGGGCTGATGAGGTCAATCTGCGTATTAGAACAGAAAATTTGGCCTATAAAACAAGCAGAAATGAAAAGTTGGGGTTATAATTATTATAATTGAACAGAAATAATTATAATCCGTCATGTGTGTGACGGATTTAAATATCTTCTGTGTGTATTTATTACGCATCTTGAAGTGGTAATGTGGGAATGTTCACAGTAATATTATTTCCCCCTTTCGGTCGGCGTGGGTGTGAATTTAGCTCTGCAATTTCCAAACGGTATGTGTTGACTGTCCCAAGCATCATCTCAACAGAACTAACCTTTTGGCCCTGAATGGTGTTCCCCTGACAGTGGCATTATATACACTCAACTTGACATGCCCCACAGATGAGACAACCTGCACATCAACTGCCTTTTTCAGCCAGAATCAGAATGCGCCTACACTCCAAGATGAAGTTGCTGCAGGCTACCAGTTCAATAATGCAGAAATCGAAACTTTGGGAACTTCCAAAGTTCCAGACATTCACAAAGGCATTGTCTCCAGATGGCCGCATTGCCACTAAAGAGGTGGCCTACCAAAATGAAAAGAACATCATCAGAACTCCCAGAATACTCAGCTCTGGAGGATTCTCTTGGACTCTTCCAGAACAGAGAAAAGAATACCTCTATCTCACATCCAGTGACCGTGCTTTGAGAGATTTGGGGTTGGATCCCTCTCAGACCTCCGATCTGTGCTATCAAGATATTGTTAGTGGACAAATATATCACAATCCATCGTTCGAGGTTGATGGGTATCCATTTCCCTACGCCCAAGCCTATGCTGGGTGGCAATTTGGTCAATTCGCCGGACAGTTGGGTGATGGAAGAGTACATAACCTTTTTGAGATCCAAAAACCTTCAAATGAGTCCGATATTTCTGAGATGTCGACATTTTCCAACCGTGCAGTTTATGAGTTACAGTTAAAAGGATCCGGTAAAACTCCTTACTCACGTTTTGCTGATGGCAAAGCCGTTCTCAGGTCTTCTATTAGAGAATATATCATTTCAGAACACTTAAATGCCATCGGAATACCTTCGACAAGAGCATTATCGTTGACATATCTTCCTCAAACTTTGGCGCAAAGATATGGTGCTGAAACGTGTGCCATCGTGTCTCGGTTCGCCGAGCTGTGGATCCGGTTAGGAAGCTTTGATTTATACAGATGGAGAGGTGATAATAAAGGTATTAAGACCTTAATAAATTATGTGATTGACGAACTATTCACCTCCAATGGAAAACAATTTCATAAATGGGAAGAAATTAACAAAATAAAGTCATTTAACAGTGATGATAAGATTATTGGCGAGCTCTCGAAATATGACAAGTTCTATTATGAAACAGTGATAAGAAATGCCACCACAACTGCAATGTGGCAATGTTATGGATTTTTGAATGGTGTTCTTAATACTGATAATACTTCAGTATTGGGATTATCAATGGATTTCGGTCCGTTCTCTATAATGGATAGATTTGACCCCAATTACACTCCCAACTCAGAAGATCATCAATCTAGATATGGTTACAAGAATACACCAACGGCTATTTGGTGGAACTTGACCAGATTTGGTGAAGATTTAGCTGAATGTCTAGGAGATGAACAATTTTTTGAGGCAGAAATCCGGGAAGAAATATCCAGTGAATTGGAGGAGAAAATCATTGAAAGAGCTACCAAAGTCATTGAGATGGGAGGAGAAATCTATAAGTATGCATTTACGAAGAAATATGTGGAAACATTTTTTTCAAGATTAGGACTTTCAACTAAATTGATTGACCTCCAGAATCCGGATAAATCAAATGAAGAATTAATTGTGCCAATGCTCGACATGCTTTACAAAGTTCAATGTGATTTCAATAAGTTCTTCTTGGTTGTTCAAGAAGTTGAATTTGAGGATGAATCAAGGTTCAACCCTGCCCTTATTGCTGAAATGATATTGAAGCCTACGTTCGAAAAATCAAATGAAAATAAAATGGAAAAGAAAGATTTGATAGAAACAATTACCAACTGGCTTGGGCTTTACAGAGCGTTTCTTCTAGAATCCAAAAGTCAAGACCCCAGACATGACCGGTCGTCGAGCACAATTTTTAATCCAGTATTTTTACCAAGAAACTGGATTTTAGATGAAGTTATTGAGAAAACCCAAGAAAGCAACGGTCATGATCTATCTTATTTGAAGAAACTTGAAAAGATGAGTATGAACCCTTATGATAAGAGCAAGTGGGGTGACGAAATGAAGGAAATCGAAGATAAATGGGTCTTGCAAGGAGAACTTGGTGAGAGATTCTCGATGCTTCAATGTAGTTGTTCAAGTTAGAATTCAATTTTGTATAATAAATAGGTTGGATTGAAAAGCTACGATATTTCATAGTTACGCACATAAACATTCACTATCATAAATATATTTAGGCCTTGAAAGCATCCTTTGCATCATTGTAACCTTGATTGAAGGCACTCTTGGCCTTTTCTTGAACTTGAGGTTCTAACTTGGAAATTTTTGAATCCAATTGATCGTTACCTGTGGAGAAACTACCCAAACCTCCCTTGGAAGAGCCACTTTGTCCATGGCTGGATGTGTGGCTATTTTGTCCATGGCTACCTGACGAAGTAGTATAGTTGTTACCTGTTCCGTAAGATTTGTTACCTGAGGAGCTAAACTTGTCATTGGAACCAGTAGTATAATTGTCTGAAGTAGAGGTGTTGTGTCCATGAGATCCATGGTGAGTAGCACCATAAGCAGCACTGCCAGTAGCTGCTCCAACTCCTGATCCTATTGCGGCATCCTTACCATGAGAGCTGTGCCTACCAGATCCATAAGTATCTTGCGATCCACTTCCGTAATTGTTTCCAGCGTGGCCACTAGTAGACTGTCCAGTAGTTTTGCTGATATGGGAGGAACCGTAAGTGTCCTTGCCTGAAGATCCGCGAACAGTGGATTCAGGGTTGGAAGACCCATATGAGTCCTTGCCAGAAGACCCATATGAGTCCTTTCCAGAAGATCCATAGGAATCTTTACCTGATGATCCATAAGTTGCGTTTGATACATGACTAGTAGTTCCGTGATGGCCAGTGGTACCGTGACGGCTAGTGGAATTCTGCTGCCCAGTAGTACCATAAGAGTCCTTACCAGTACTGTAGGAGTCCTTTTCAGCGGATCCATAAGAATCATTACCTGTTCCGTAGGAATCCCTACCAGAAGAACCGTGGGCATTACCAGTTGAACCATAAGAGTCTTTGCCAGTTCCGTAAGAGGAGTCCTTAGCGTATGAATCGGTCAGACTTGAATGTCCTGCTGTTCTACCGGCAGCACCAGCACCAGCACCATTACTATGTTTTGATGATCCACCCCCGTATCTAGTACCAATACCTTGGTCTCCACCACTCAAGTTGTCACGTCCAACATACTTTCCACCTTGCTTGTCCAAAGCATCCGCACGCTTGATGGCTTCCTCCTTAGAAATGTTACCATCCTTGTATTGTTTTTGGATCTCGTCAGTCAAATTGTCCTTACCAAAATGTTCTCCTGCTTTCTTGTCCAATTCGTTGAATTCCTTACCAGAATCTGATTTACCTAACTTAGATTGAATTTTATCTGTTAATCCCATTTTATTTTACTTGTTTTCGATGAATTTGATGATCTGGAATCGAGATTTCCAGATCCTTTTATAGTTTTCATCAAGCAACAAAATCAGCCACAGGGGTTTGAAAACTCGGGTCTGCGTTGCTATGTTTGAGTTGGTTGTTTTCACAGTAGTTTGCTAGGAAGTGACTGACCCGTGTGTTGGTATCATTGCTGTGTCAACAACTCCACAGGGTTGATTTAAACAGCCACAAAATTTCAAGAAGCTTTGTAAGACAATATGGTAACAAGCACTGGTCTCAAGAACCTGTGCCACAGTGTAGGACTAGGCTGCTTGATACAGTAAACGATTGCTATTGCTATGGAATTGTCGTGTGGCTGCAAATGTAGCGAATGTTGTGTTGCATCTGATTATGCAGGAGAGATGTCATGCGCCTAATGCATAGAAGGAGTTTTCAGGTACCACTTCTGTAATGTGCTCTCCAGAGTGCTGCATATGAGCCGCAGAATCTCACATTAACGTCATTCCACTTCTGAATCTCACAAATTTGTCATACCCAGAATTAAGGTTCTCAGCATTGCTCTTAAAGAATCTACGAATAAATAGTATTAGAATTTCATTAGTCAATAGGATGTATCTCTTCTGATAGGATGCCATTTGCCTGATAGGATGCCATTCGCCTGATAGGATACCATTAGCAATGACTAGGTTTTATGTACATGAACTGGGACCTTGACATACATGAACTTATTGTTGGTAAGGTGCACCTGGATTCTGATTTGATACCAACGTCCAAGGTAGCACCATTGGAAATTAGGAACAAGGTTGAATTCATCGTAAGACTTCGCCTTGGACACCTTCCGGATTGAATTGTCCTTCAATTTTATTGTTGTCAAATCCAATTTCAAATTAAGGCGCTTTTTGAAACTTCTTGCGCTCTGGTCAAAATTCCATGGAATCGCAGATATAGCTTTAGAGTTCACATGGTTATGAACAATTCCTGTTGCTGGATCTTCAATCCTGATATCATCAATACTTAAGTTGAGTGACTTTTCATGGAGGTGTGCCACACTACACATATCCTCCACCAATTGCCTTTCCACCTTGAAATTATCTGATCCTAACTCTTGTAGAAGGTTCTTCACCTCATGGCAACTTTGCTTCATGGGTTTGATCATAACATTGCTAAAGGTATCATTATCAAAAAATGAATCATTTGAAATGGTCTTATTGAAGATTAGTTCATGACTGAACTCGATGGCTATTGGATGTTTGTCTGAACGGATGGTAGTGACAACTAATTCAACATTTATACCCTTTATATCTACAGGCAATTTATTTTTGGGATCCATCATGTCACTCAATTCATATGCAAAATCTAAGTCAACTTCAACTTTCCAGCTATCTTCTTGTTCTTGTGTGACCGGCGTGTTTCTATATCTTTTGGGGGGGATATAATCGATCACATAAGGGCCTTGAGGAACGCTTAACTTAATGCCACCCATTGACTTTTGAGAACCTGTTAAGCTCTTTTTAATTATAGGGTTGAATATCACAATGTCCCTGATATACTTATATTCATTGTTCGTTCTGACTCTATCGATCTGTTTCACGTATGCCTGCTTAAGTTTAGCGTATTCCAACTCTTTCTGAGCGAGTTGTTTTGCGATCTCCAAAGCGGAGCAATTATCTTGCTCTTTCAATGATTTTAATAATTGATTACCAGTATCAATAGTTTGTTTAATCCGATTGTAAAGATTATCATGCAAAATTTTATATTCCATTTTCTTGGTTATTGAAATTGGTTTGCTTTGTTGGACAACACGGATATTATCCCAAGACTCTTTCAAAATCATATATTCATCACCTTTGGAATTAACCAATATTGTTTCATTTGATGGTAGTTCGTTTAAATTGACCTTGTATTTCGACTTTCTTCCGATAAATCTAACCATTACCCCATATGAAACAGCTGTATCAATGATTGAAAAGTCCTTTACCTTATTCGCACCAGGCGACTCACTTTCATATTTGGAAGAACCAATCGTTGGGGGCATTTCGATATGTAAGGATAAGTTATGGGCATTACATTCGGAGTCAAGAAGAACCTTGGGGATTTTGAATGTGAAGAACCTTTTGTAGGTTAATCCTGGATGGATCATTTTATCTGGGCCAAAACAACAACAGGTATTATCGGATGGATCTATCAACATGCTATGCTTCAATGGGGTGTAATCCTCTCCTATTAAACGATTAATGTTGGCTTCGTTCCACGAAGCAAAAAAATCGAACATTTCCAAGAACTTTCTTGCAAGCACTGGCTTTTTATCAGCCGCATTGGCTTTGTTACTGACAATTATCTTTCCTTCAAAAACAAGATATAACATTTCAAATGGGATTGGTTCCTCGCTAAGGTTTTGAATCATAACGTAACCATTAAGATAATCACCTTCTTTGTATTCGAATAATGATGGATCAATATGTTCCGGCTTCTCCCCGATCTTGCATAAGTCTTTTGTGAAATGAATCTTGATGTCCACAGAGTCTGAAACGACATTACCTGTATTGGTCAAGTTCTTGAGCTTGAGGACGTTATCTAAAATCGTTTCCTGCCATGAATTAGTACTCTCATCTGCCAAAATGAAGTCTCCCGCCTCTGCACGAAGGTGTGTTTCTTCACTAGATGCGGCAGAAAGAGGTAGCAATGAAGTGCCAGGGGTAGGGTTTTCTGAATTGTTGGCTGAATCATTCATACGAAAAACTCCAGAATCAGGGGTGGGAATGGAGCTTCCGTATGCTGGTGGCTCCTCGTTGTTGTCCAGATCGGGGACACTCAAGTTTCGCTGGATTGACTCTGTGTACATATGGTATGAAGGGAGAATACTCCAAATTGGTTCCTCTTTGACAATTGGAGGTGGACTCTCAGGTTTGACAGGAAGTTTGAAGTAGTCATCTTGGTTTTGGGTGCTTTGAAGACTTGGGGTGCGCTTGAGACCGTTTTGGTTCTGGTTAATGGTGGGACCAGAAGAACGTCTGGTAAAATGGACCATAAAGCGCAGAGACGGTTGATGATTGGATGGGGGATCTGTGGTATTTAAATAGAGATTCTGATTTGCAAGGTTGTTGGTACAAACGATGTTTGACACGTCAAAAAAACGGTGAGTCAAAAATGATTTCTAAGCTTGAAAGTTGAGGCAAACACTGTGGTTTCATCCACTGATTTCACTTAATATAATGTAACTAACTTGGGTTTAACACTCGGCTAACCCCTCCCGCGGATTTGGCAATTTTTCGGACTGCGGAACAGTTAGATTACGAGACAAAATTGCTACATTGGTGGTCAGGATCGCTCCAGGGTATCGAGGTTTATTGGACGATTTGGCAAAGATGATCAGAGATTTCGATCGGTACTGGATCGCTTGCTTTGGGTGCTTAGGGGGCTTCCCTCAATACTAAGCATAAAACAGCTGCGCCACACCCTGAAACGGCATACTCGTAAATGCAAACGCGATGGGGTCTACCTGCATGTAGGCAGGTACATGAGTCATGGCAAAACCTGGGGAAGCGATAGAACATTTTAGAAGCGCGAGGTAGTTGAGGTGTCCACCACTGGTTGGCAGGGCCATCCAATTGTGTATCTGGTGAGAATTCAATGTTTGAGGGTACAAAGTGACAAGGACATGACCCAGTCAGCTCGCCGTTATTACGGAGAGATTGTTTGTGGGCAAAACCACCACCACTACTAGGGAGCAATGGTATCACTGATCGATTAGATAAACGATTTTACTGGATTGAGATTTTGCACCAGTAACGCTTAGTAATTGTAACTGCTGAACAGCAGCAACAGCATGGGTGCATTATCATATGTGGGAAGGTCACAAGCACACGCTATAAATAACATGGAGGAAAGTGTGCAATTCTCATCCAAGGTACCTCAAGGAGGTCATTCGGTAGGCTCACTTTAATAAGAAAAAGAAGAATATAGAGCATCATCAAACCGCCACTCTAAACCAAGTGCCTCCTGCAAGTAATCAACTAATGTGAACTAATGTTAGTCTTGGTTGATAACCAAGGGCTTGGTATGTCCAAATGAGTATCATGGGTGACTATTAGACAGGCAACCCCGCTAATGTGTGGGTGCGTTTCCTATACAATCCAACACCCTTAGTATATTATCTACAGAAAATAGTGCACGACCGTTAATCACAAAAAGCCAAGAACAATACATGTCCAATCCGGGGTGATGAAAACATTCCGCACACAGAGACACTATTTCAGATGAGAATCGTGAGAATAAACACATAACAATAGTGAGTCATCTTCAGTTGGAACCTTCTCGTAATTAAAGCATGGGTTCCAATTCGGATCAATTGGAGCTAATTGTAATCAATTTTTAGCAATCGGGACCAATTGGAATCGGAGGGGCATTTTCGACGGCCAAGGGCCCCTGGTATCACAACTTCTGGGTTCTATTTGAGCGTTCTGGAACTCAAGTATACGACTTCGATTAATTGACTCGGTTGTCTAGTTTCGATTATTTTCGTAGTGGTGACTTCCGATATTTCCTTATCATTCCGGTGTACATTCCAATCCCATTGATTCCCTTGAATGACCCCTAACGTATGATATCTTTTCTAGATCGCCAACTGTTCAACATATTTCCTTGATATTTGTACAGAAAACTAGTTCACCACTTTGCCGATTTACTACCAAATACCAAAAGTGCATGTTCCATTTCTCTTAAACGTTAGTTTCATACATTAATTATTAATTCTATCAAGCATATAAAAATATTCTAATTCGGTGTTCTATCTTCCGAACTTCTTCAACTCCCAATATCTAAAAAGCGGATACACCAACCCTGAAAATCCCATGCAGAGCCACATGGCGATATCTCCTCCTCCTTCTTCCCCTCCAATTCTTCTAGCAATAGGCCCAGTCCAGTAAGTCTGGGCCATTCCGACTGCGGCACCAGTGGCACCCACAATAAACGAAGCTGTAGCAGCAATTCCAAGAGTGAGTTTGTCATAATCATTCCAAATTTCAAAGTTGTAGTTTTGCTTTCTGGGAGTGTAAAGATTGATGGGTCTATTGGTACTAACTTCCGAATATTCCTTTTTGTAAAGATGGATAAATCTATCTGTTCTGAAAATCATGTTTTCTTCAAGCAAAAGAATGAAGTAAATCAGAATCCAATAACCCACCATTGGAAGGAAATTACCTAAAATAGTGGCAAATTTGTTTCTACCAACGAAAGCACAAACGAAGTAGATCACTGTCAAAACAATTGCCCACAACCATCTAGGGATTCTTGCTAAATTTCTACTCACCAATTGCACACCAAAAGCTGCAGAATAAGTATTTAAGATATTGTTTGAAATCAACAGGAGATAAATAATCACCAACAAGAACTTACCACCAGCACCCCATGGCTTAAAGGCTTCGTTAAGCAAACCACCCATTCCGTATTTCTCATAAGCTTCTCCCCATGGCTCATAAGTTAAAGCAACGTTTCCAATAAGAATTCCTGCCACTCCAACAAATGTAGTGGGGATCCAAATACCAAAGAAAGTGAGGAAGTAAATATGGAAATCACCAGTATTTTCAGGGAACAAAATATAGTAATCTGAAGCAATTGATCCCCAAGTAGAGGTAACTGCGTAACATAAGGAAAAGAAAGTTAACCAATTTCCTCTTAAGGAAGGACCATCAGTGATTGCATCTTCCCAGGTCAAGTGATTAAACTTCTTAGAAGCCACTACGTAGAGCAATAAGAAAGCTGTGTTGACTGGAATACTGAGGAAGGTTTCCACTTTCAATAATTGCTTGATTCCTCCAATTGCCACCATCAACGAAAAAACGGAGATAATCACGATACCCACTGGAATGGAAACTTTCCCGTTACTCAAACTAGCCAAGATCTGACCACCAACCACACTGTTGACCACAGACCAGCCCATAACACCAACAATGCTGACCAAACACACAAGTTTAACAAAGTACCATCCAAAAAGGAATCTAGCTCCGACCATTTGTCTGCAACCAGAACGAGGTCCCATCATTGCACAATAAGCTGCGATGGCACATCCCAAGGTTTCACCTACAAGCCCGGCGATCAAGGTGTTTCTTAAGCCTAGTTGGAACACCAAAGGTCCAAGATAAAATGAAGACATGGAACTTAACCCTCCACATCCGGAGAGCCATAATCCAACCACTGAAATAAACTGCTTGTACTTGTTTGTGGATCTCTCCCATGGCTCGATTCTATCGATGCCTCTTGTTTCGACTCCCAAAGCATCTAAACGACGAGATGCCTCGGAAAGACCTTTCCAAATACTCCATTTCTCTGTGGATGAAGCTCCTGACCCATTCGATAATGAGCTCATGCTATCTTGATTTGTTTGGTGAGAGGTTTCAACCAAGCCATCTCCCGTAGCAACCTCCTTCTTACTCATGATAAGCTTCAAGCGAATACTTTAAGCTTCTGGTGAAGTTTAACGAAAGTTCTTGAAGGTTAGAAAAGATGTTATTCGATAAGATCAGATGCGGCAGTAGACAGGAAAAATAACTAGCATACCAAAAAAAGAAACGAAAGCCCGATGCGGGGGTCGAACCCGCAACCTTTTGATGTCTTGCGTAAGAGTCAAACGCTCTACCGATTGAGCTAACCAGGCACTTTGATATTGTTTCAACCTGTCGAATATCAATATGGAAAGATTGTTGCACATTTACTGATTCAATACTTCTTTTCCTTCTTCTTCCCCTTCTTCCTCTCCTTCTTCTTCCCCTTCTTCCTCTCCTTCTTCTTCCCCTTCTTCCTCTCCTTCTTCTTCCCCTTCTTCCTCTCCTTCTTCGTCTCCTTCTTCGTCTAGTTCTTCGTCTCCTTTTTCGAGTGTAATCGAATATGCGTCTTGTAAGGATTATTTGTATTCATTTTGTATTGGAGTATAGGTTCTACTTGTTTCCTCTAGGATGATCGATAAATTTACCAATTTCTTGATCATCATGAAAACAGCATATTTGCTATGCTTGAATCTAATGAAGTAGGCCCTGGCTCTCTGCTCTTCGTTTGTGTCTTACTGGAGGTTTCACGGCAGTTTTTCAATACCCTCGTGGGAGTGGTGTAAAAAATTTCCATGTCAAAGACTAAATCACAAAGGAATTGTCTCTTAGCAAGTACAAAACAACCTGTATCTGGACTACATACCCTTTCCAAACATACCAGTGCCAGTTTGGAGCGTAGTAGACCTACTAGTAGTATTATTTAACAGAGGGTTGCTATTTTCCCAGTGGCTATGGTGAATTGTGTGGTGTAGTGGCAACTGGTACCACATCTGAACACACCCAGGAGGTTTATGTCCGCATAGATAAGAAAACCGGCCCTATTGGGAGGTCAGCGTTGAAACCAGCACCTACCCCAGTTTGGTACATCACCTGTTATGGAAGGATCCTCCAAAAGGAACCAGCGAAGCTATTGTTGTGGAGATAATGTATGTTGTGCAAACTGCAAAACCTTAATTATACTGTGATACACATTTGATAACCCCCAAATTGGGCCCAAAACCACAACACGCCACACGAACGAACCTGTGGCACTATGAGTCCGAGTTGAGTGGTAGCCAGTGGTTACAGAAATTCAACAGTTGGCTCTTACCTTGGCACCTTTGGCCCTCGGCTCTAGCCATACTGTTAGTGCAAGGTTAGTCTCTGGTTGATCGTGGTACAATACTGCACAAAGCTTCACAAAGCTGTTCAAAGCTTCACAAAGCTGTTACAATCTCTACCAGCTGTGCACAAAACTGCACCATCGGAGACAACTCCAGATTATGCCAGGGATCACCGCAATACCCCCGAATTACAGGTTACGCATCCCTTTGTCTATATGGAGTTCCTACTCCTGATAAGTGCCTGGTCAGACCAGACCAGACCAAAGGACATATGCAAGATCATGCCTTCTACCCACGGTTCATTAGCACCAAATACCCACCACCAGCTGGGTGTGGTGATTGAGGTAGCACTGGCATACCGCTTGTGACACCACCTGTGACACCACCTGTGACACCACCTGTAACATTACTACCACCACTTGGCTGTGAACCTCGGCAAGGCAAGACAGATTTCTTGGGTTCATTTGTGCCCCACTTATCAGTTAACGAAATAATTAATACAAAATCACCCACCTGATATTATTTCCTAACAATAAAATCAAGTGAAAATGTAACTCGATGTAACCAGATACTATGAACTTGGACTCAGTCTTGGTTGGCTACGGACATCTGCATGCAATTGATGATTGTTCCCCATGGTACGATGCATGCTGGCGCAGTCGACCAGATTGTTGAATAATCGCTCCTGTTTGCCGAAACCGCCTCGCACCCCGTAACCTTGCACAAGGGCGATGGTGTTCTATAGAATGGTTGACTGTATAATTGGAAGGCATTCCCTGATAGTTTGCTGATACCATGCATGTAGTAGCCACCATGAACCCAGTGGTGCATTCAGCCCATTTCCTGTATGTATAGGGTTTCAGAGTGTTGCTGGTTCTACACATGTGGATGTCGGGATGCAAACAGTGGCCTCTGCATCCGAGTCGACTCCCGAACCCGAGTCTGAATTGCAATCGGTGTTGCTAGAGATTATGATTCTTTTGTTCCACATTCAGCGGAGTGAAAAATGTGCCACGCATTCTGCAATATTTAGAGCGATTTACGAGATGAGGCACTATGGCCTCAAGTGTTCCCTTTCCCCGATGTGTTCACCACAGAGTCCGGGCAATTATCTCACAGGCTGGTTAGAACCACCCGTCCCTCTCCGTGAAACATTTCAAAAGTGTCGCTTCAACGCTACAACTGTGGTCTAAAGTTAGTAATGCTCGGAGCAAGTATTCAGACACCGGTTTATTTCATGGAGTTCAAGTAATGTAGATAAGTATGAAATTTGCATCATCACCATTCTGCTCGTACTTACGGGTTGTTACCTATGCCTTCAGCTATCCTTGGAAGCTGGGAAGAAACATACACATTCGTGATGTTGTTAATGTCTTTTGTGATGGCCTCGTTAATGTACCATGGTCGTGTCCGGGTAACAGGCGGGAACAGACCAAGCCGGGTAACAACAATGACAAGTTATTTTTTAACCCCGAACAATCGCCACAGGAGGCACGTTTGCAGGTTAGGATAGGGATTTTTCACCCACACATTGATGCATACAATTTGAACAGGGCCCTAGGATCGCTGGTATATAAAACCCAAGGTTCCACCATGGATTGAACACCGTGAACCCTCCATTACGAATCCGGATATCCCTCTCACCATTATCGGAAAGCTGCGCCTGCCCCTATCACTTGGTTCGTTACCCTTACCGTTCCTCATCTTAAATCTTATCCGGACTTCTACACTACTTATAAATAACACCGATGATCTCACTTTCTGGAAATTCTTTATCCAACTTAAACATGTTGCAACACGGTGTTCTCCCTATGTTGTATAGCGTGGAGAAAACCTTGACCAGTGCCTCGGTGGGCCTTTTGATGTTGATTGCATTCCCTATTATCCTTTTATTCATTTGTGATTTATTGGGCTACTTGTGCATGCGTGCTTTCAAGCATGTGGCCTACCAAGCATAAACTTTACGGCATTCCAATTCAATGCTCTTCGTTCGCTGAACTATTATATTTATCATATATTTATTTATTGGGTAGCAGGTCTACCTACTAGTGGAATGTTATAGATTTTTACTATTTTGTCTGTAGAGCTCTTTGTCAGAGTTTACTGAAAAAATACTTGGCCGGTTAATCCCGGGACTGACTTGTTTTTGATAGTGTATTTTAATCCCGCTTGCTCCTTCTTCAGCTCCGAACCCGAACCTCCGAACCCCCGTTTTGCAGGTTACTTCAAATGGTGGAATCCCTGATAACACTTGTCTAAATCTCGTTCATAATCTTTGCTTACGGACCGATGTGGTTATAGCTAATACCTCAGTCACCCCCGTGGTCAAGAATACCCTCAGCTTGCTCCACCATCTGTTATCAAATTGTTGCTTGATACCATCCTAATGCAGCGTAACCACAGTGCGAATCTGTACGCCCCACTGTTATCGGAAAGTTGTTGAGAGAATAGCAATCTGATGCTTATCAAGATTCCTGTTTGACTCTATTTTTATATGCCTGTTTCATTTCTTCAGTATCGAACTCGATATCCAAGTCACTTTCGCTGTCACTAAATTCTTCATCACTGAGTAGAACCTTATTTGTTCTGGAGCTAGGGTTTCTCCAAACCTTATCAGACACAGACCCGTTTTCAGTTGCACCCCCATTTATAGGAAGCAGTTTAACTTTCTGCTGGTAGTTTTTAAGGTTTCGGGTGTTTGTTTGCCACTTCTGTGACCGAAGCTTCTTATCGGTGTCAGACAATTCCAATGACCGATCCTTAGCTTTGAGGGTGCTCAAATCATATAACTCCTTTACTCTGTCAAGCCTTTCTTTCTTTTTTGTGTGGCTGTAATCTTCACTCCTGTGGCTAAACGTAGGATCGAATCCTATTTTTGTTAACATACTGTTCGGAAGCCCCCTGCTTTTCTGTTCCATTAACTTATTGGGGTTTGAGGACTGTGCTTGATTTTCTTTGATCAAGTTCAAACTCTTGAATGTTGTATTGTTTGATAGTCCCGATAGCTTCTCTTCCAAAGCCCTGTTTGCCCTGGCATCCATGATTTTTCGACGTTTCTCAGAATTGTTTAACATCTTGGGGTCGTGGTATTTATCTGGATTCTTGAAAAGTTCACTTGCCCGCAGGTAAACTTTAGTATCTTCGTTGTATGTTTTGTCGTGTTTCATGAAACTTGTTCCAGAACTTCCTAGGTACATATGCTGCTTATTCTTCTGTGGTGATTTCATGTGTACACTTCCGTTGAGTTCCATTCTCTTCAGTCCCGTTTTGAATTTAAGCTCCAAATGGAAATCACATAGTTCGGCTTTTTTAGTATTTATTACATCTTCACATCTTTTGTTTTCTTTCTTGTTCACATAAGTACATGTTCCGAAATCCCTAGCTGAGCCGATCTCCAAAATGGAGTTCAACCCGTGTTCATCTATCTTCAATGTAAAACCACTTTTAGATTGTCCATCATTAAGATCAAATTGAAATTTATTCACTATTGGATTCAAAATAAGAATTATGTCACCCACTTTAAGCTTCCAATACTGATTAAATGCTTCACTGAATATCATCAACTCTATTGACCGTTGAAAATCTCCCACACTTAGTTTCAAATACTTAGAGTTACCTTTAGTACTTTTAGGGTTAGATTTTTTCATGATAATACCACAGAAGCACCAGTTATTATACATTGGTTCTTGATAGTTATTACCTCTATGAACTTTTGCAAGTAGTTTATCAATTTTTATCAATTTCATATTTGGGTCTGTCTCATGGATAATCTTCTTTACATTTTCCAGTTCAATGTATCTTTTTCTTAAATACTGACCCGTGTATTGCTCAAGTTCATCCACATCAATGTTCTCGGATTTTACATCCGATACTCCTTCGAATGCAAACTTTCTGATTGAATAATCTATGCGTTGGAATTTTTCGGATGCTTCTTGGAAGTTGGTTTGATACAATTTTTGAATGAACTGTGATGCCTTTTCGTTTGACTTCGTTGCTTTGCTCTTGTCTCGATTTTCGTGTGATTCACCAACTAATTTTCTTGAAAAATGTAAGCCTGGTGAACGCGTATTAGTTGACTCATGCTGAAGTTCCTTGTTTCTCTGTTCAGCTTCAATTTGTTTATCTTCTTTCACTATTCTAGCTTCATATTTCATATCCTCTTTCTCTATTTTAGCTACCGGTATCACTAGTTTGCTTTTCTTCTTCGCTTGAATATTGTCATATTTGACTTCGAATTCTTTTATAAGATTGTATACTTCATCCCCAGAGTCATCGGTGAGTAAGTCCTCACTATTTCTATCCGTGTACCTCGGATCTTCACTCATATTATATAAATGCTCAGTTTATCCCAATTAACACTGGACCTTAAGTATTGAAATGAGTAATGTAGTCTGGTTAGACGCGACTTCATACTCCTGCATATTTGTCGAGAATCTAAAAGTGTCCCATTAGGCCAAAGCACACGTATTGGTTGTTCCAATTGAAGTACTGCATCCAGCAAGCAAACATACAGAAAATTGCACCAAAGTAGCAATTGAAGAGCCAGCTTAGCGTGATACGTCGATCATAATGACTAGAGTCAGAAGCAGATCAATTATCGAGCGTATCTCGATTGAGACTCCGAAGTACAAAGACCACTTGAATTTGGGTGAAGACAAAGAGGTCTCCACAAGACCAAGGTCGTTAAGCTTGGGTAATATTCATAAAGCTGAGCAGAAGCCAACTCTGTGCATCACATATCCTTTCAATACCCCAGAAGCATCACAAATATGGTCAGAATATATCAATTCTTTCAACTATGATTGTCTACTTGATCAAAACCACATACTTCAAATCAATGAATTAGACACCGACGACCACTACAACTTTATGGATACTTGCAAGTTCAACTCGCTCCAGATAGATGGATACATCAAAGAAACTGATGATATTTTGGATTTGATACACACTTTAACGTTGAAATATGATCAAATTACCTCAGAAACTATTGACTTCGATAAGGAATCCAGCAGTCTTTTAGATACCCAGCTTTCGTATTCGAAAAAGTATGACCAGATCGAAAGTTACTTGAAGCATTTTGATAATCTTGACATCATCGCGAAACATTTGACCAAATCTGGGTTTCATTTGGTCAACCAAAGAAGAGAATTTTTCAAAAACGAGATTTTAAACCAATTGGATGAGTCCATTACCTTCTTTGAGCAACATCCTGACTTTAAGGAAGTGGAACTGTACAATAGTCGCTTCAGACAATGCATGACTAGAGCGTTAACTTTGATTAAAAACTTTATCATTTCCGAGATCAAAAAATTATCTGAGTCTGTCAACAAATCATTATCATCTGACAGTGGTTCATCCATTTCTATTGATCTCTTAATTTATAATGAGTTCAATAGCTACCTCAAGGAGAATGGATCACAACTTAACGAGCTTATTCTTGAAATAAGTAGCAGAATTGAAAACCATGTTGAGTATCAAGGTTTATTGAACGAAATTTCAAACGAATATTTTCAGGTAAGACTTCGTTTGCTTCAATTGTACTTTTCCAAAAACACATATCTTCAAAATCTTCTTACTTCAACTTTGACATCCAAAAATTTGGTACAGTCTTGTCAGTATCAAATTTCTTTCTTTAAAAAGGTAACTGAAAAAGAGTATTTATTGTTCAAGGGATTTTTTGGCATGGATATTGATATCGATTCCCAGTTCTATCAATTTGCCAAAAATTTGTTGGATCCATTGTATGACAGCTTGAGACATGTTACATTAAGAGAAACAAATATCAGCAACTTATGCGAATTAACAACTTTGTTACAGAAGTATTATGAATTTGAAGAACAAGAAGAACAAATTCAAGATTTTGAAAACTTATCAGGAATCAGCCAACAAATCAGCATAAATTTCGGAGAGTTGTTTGAACCAATCTTACACGATGTCCAATCAAGATTAATATTTAGAATTCAAAATTATGTTGATCAGAAACTAATGAGGTATATTCCAAAGCCAGAAGATTTACAGCTTGGAAGAAGAAAAAAGTCTTCAAGGCCAAGAACCTCCACAGATGTGTCACAATCAGATGTGACTAAGGTAGATGAAAGCAAAGCAGACGACGAAATCATGAACTCATTGGATGTGGATTATCCAGAAAATCTTTTCCCTGAGCTTTACCTTCCATTGGGTAAAGCCTTGACTTTATTGTCTAATATATATGAGTTGATCAACTCTGTTGTGTTCGATGATCTCGCACATTACATTGTCCATGCATGCATTATTTTGTTAAAGGGTGAATTTTACAAGTTATCTTTGACTCATTTAGGAATTATTGATACCAAGTTGCACTACTTGAAAAACTTGATCATTCTCAAGGCACAAGTGACAAATTTCGATATTCAATATGTCAGAACCGATTATACAATTGATTTCACCGGAGGTATTAGTGAAGTTTGGACTATTCTCAGAAATGGTGAGTTTAATTTCAACGAGCATGGGTTAATTGAATTGGTGAAGAAGTCGGTACCCAAAATAATTTCCGATATGATGGATGCAAACTACGAAATTGAGTCGGAGTTGAACAACGCCGTTAATGACTTCATCAAAGAAGCATCTAACTTGATCTGTCAACCGATAACAATCACAGATAAGAACACTGTTGCCGATCCAGTCCAAAGTAACATCAAATTTAAAGATAACCTTATCATTAAAATTCCCAACACCTACAAAGAAATTAAGATATTCATTAATGATGAGAACATCATCAAGTTTTTGATGAACTCGTTAGCGTCATTGATTGTGTCTACATACGAGAACTTCTATAAATTTGTTCTTGAAAACCTAGATAAAGTGGATGAAAAGGCTCGCTCCAGCTTGGATGATCTTATGGAGGTGGAAACGGTGTTTGGATTCATCAACGATTTAATATTGCTGGCCATCGAGCAGAATAGTGAGGTGGTGTTTAACGAAAATATATTGGATGAAATTGAGTAAGATTCCATTCCTAAGCATTATAGGTATCGATGTATCACCTAAATTAAAATTTCAGTACTGTTGAACCCCACTGTGTTGTAGACTTGAAATACACCATCAAGTATAAGTATGTACCTCACCACATAGTTTAACCATAAACAAGCACTTATGGACCATCTTCATCGATTGGATTGTAAATGTTTTTCGACAACAACTTGTTCAACTCTTCCTTAACGTTCTTTACTTGGTCTTGTTTGATGAGCAAGTGAGTTTCGTCCAATTCCTCTAACACTATTCCTGGTCTTTTTGAGTCGATTTGAAGGATAAGAGCTCGGATAGATGGATCACATTGCACCAAAACACCTTTTGCTGCCGTCAACATGGTGTAGGTTCCTCACTAGTATTCCCTTATAACAAACTTTTTAGTGATATTGGGTCATGTGATAATTATTCACGATGTATAATGTAAGAAGTCTTTAACGAGAATTATTCTTATCACAACAAGATGATCTCTAAGGAATCTGAGGGGGACACCCAGTCAATTAGTAATGGAGTTGATGAGGTTTCAAAATCATCTAAAATTGAGGAGGATCCTGGTGAATTGGACGCCACAATTAAAGAGTTTGACCAGATAAAAGATGTGAATAAAGTACACGATGAACAAGAAGAAGACGGTGAAGGTGAAGGTGAAGGTGAAGGTGAAGGTAATAAAGACACCGAAGATGAGGATGAGAATGCGAGTGAAGATGAAGAATCCGATGAAGAAGATGATGAACCACCCAAGCTCAAGTATACTAGACTCACCAAGCTCCCATCCCATTTTTTTACAAAGGATGCCATTTCTGCAAGTTGTTTCCACGAATCTTATTTCATATTTGCTACCCATTCAGGTACAGTCCACATCACCACTCCCACTTTCGAACGTATCCGGACTTTCAAGGCACACAGGGCGCTGGTGCTTTCGATATTCTGTGATGGCACCTACTTTGCTACAGGATCCATGGATGGTACTGTGGTTATCGGATCTATCAAAGATGAACATGACATCACTGCTTATGATTTTCAACGTCCGATACATGCAGTGGTACTAGATAAGAAGTACGCCAAAACTGGCGGTTTTATTAACGGGGGCATGAGTGGCAAAGTCACATATTCAAGCCGGTCTGGTTGGCTTGGAAAAAGACAAGATATTGTGTTGGATGAGGGAAATGGACCTATTGTCTCTATTCAATTGATAGATGATTTATTAATATGGATGAATGACCGAGGAATAACAATTAGTCAACTAAGTACACGAAGAATAATCAAACAAATTGATAAACCGGCAGACTCGCCAAGGTCAGATTTATATTGGCCCAGAGTAAGTTATCCAGATATAAATAGAATCTTGATTGCATGGGGAAATTATATTTGGAGTCTAAAGATCAGTGTGTCAAAGACTCTGAAAGACGAAGAGAATGATAAGTCATTTTCGTTGCTACCATCAACTGCTTCGGTCTCGTTTAGAGGAAGTAGTATTTACTCGCATGAAGCTAAACAAGTTGAAGTTGAACATATTTACAAGATGGAAAGTTTGATCAGTGGAATATCAAGTTTCAAGGATGATTTATGGCTTGTGCTTACTTATGAACCTCCTACAGTACAGAACATTAGTGGTAAAGGATCCAAGAGAATATTCAATAATCCTGAATTGAAGATCATAAACTCTTCAAATGGTGAAGTTGAATTTGAAGAAGAAGTTGGGTTAAGAGATGTTTATGGTTTAGGTTTGAACGATTATTCTTTGAGCACTTCACATATTGCAGGACAAATCCCATCTTACTTTATTGTTAGTGCAAAAGACACCGTTATCGTACAGGAATATCAAATAAGCGATCAATTAGAATGGTATGAGCAGCATGACAAGTTTGATGAAGCATGGAAAATAAGCACACATCTAACAACTCGTATTAAGAGATTAGGATATGGTATACAACATGTTGACGGTTTGATAAAGCAAGATTCTTGGACAGGGGCCGCCACCTTCTTGAAAAAAGTATTAGAACTTTCTGCCGATGATTTCATTTCTGATCTGGACACCAAAAGCACAACTGCCTCTAGGGTATTGAGTATAGATAAAGCTCAAGATACAGAAGAGTATGCTAAAGAAGTAGTAAAGCAGTGGGAAACATGGGCTGAAATTTTTATCAAGAGTGATCACGTACCTTTACTCACAGAAATCATCCCAACACTGGCAAGAATGGGTATTATGAAAAACATTTATGAGCGAATTCTTGCATTCTGGGTTGAAAGTGATACTGAAAAATTCATTGAGCTTGTTAACCACTGGGATCTTGATGTGTACAATTCGAAGAAAGTTCAATCTATGGTAGAAGAGAAGTTAGAGGAATCAGAAAATGGCCTGTTGAGAAGGTGCCTATCTGAAATATATGTATCTTCAAACGAACCAAAAAAGGCTGTTTCACATTTATTGAAATTGAAGGATCCACAAATAATTCAATTTTTATCACAACATCAAATATTGGCAGATTACAAAAGTAAATTGCCAGAAATGATCAAGCTTCAATTCCTCCATGACGATTTGGAGAAATTATCTATTGAACAGCTTGAACATAGACTCAAAGACATCATAGCTATCTTAATTAAGCATCGTTTTGAGTTCTCACCAGAGGAAGTAATAGAAACATTTGGGGGTGCTGCGTGTCTAGGATTTGTGAATTATTTCTATCTAGAGCAGTTGAACGATCCATCAATTATGGGTGATGAGAGAATCAAATTATACAGTCAATACAATAGAAGTGCACTCATGAACTTCTTGACGAGAAATGATAGCAATTATGATATTGACAAAGCAATTACAGTTTGCAGTGAAAATGACTTTATTGAGGAATTGGTGTTTTTGTTAGGAAAAATTGGAGAAAGTCAGCAGGCACTCGAACTAATAATTAATCGGATGGATGATGCAAATTTGGCAATAGACTTTGCCAAGAAACAGAATGATGCGGACTTGTGGAACTTTCTTATTGATTTTTCTATGAAAAAGCCCAACTTTGTCAAGGCCTTAATTGAATCCAGCGATGAACAATCGAACCAATTTTATGATCCCGTTCAAATTTTACAGAAAATGGATCCCAACATTGTGGTTTCTGGACTCACAGAATCAATTATCAAATTTACGCATAATAATGACCTTAATTTATTAATCAACCAAGGAATCCTTCGTATTGTTTACAAACAGGCCCAAGAAGTCAGTGATAGATATCGAAGTGATCGATTGAGGGGAATTGAACTTGATGCTTCCAGCAGTAACACCATGCAAACGCTCTTAATTTCTTCACAAGTGGAGGAAAAATCAGGGGGGAAAGTTTACACATCTATTAGAGAAAAAATCGAATTGTTGAGGACAAATGCTTAACACTTACTGCCCCGGTGGCAGTTTCTAGTTCGATTTACTAATTGAATATCAATAATAATATTTTGTATTGAATGTAACAATTGGCTGATTAATTTTTTGCGGGAATTACCCGAGGAAAGCATGCTAGATGTAGATTTAAGAATGATCATAGTATTGTACAAGCATATGTACCATTTATATCTGGGTACCTCAATCCAAAGTATGATAATGATATCATATGTGGATCAAGCGATATCTTCATAGGGACCATGTTGAATAAGCCTGACGTAATACCTACAACAATAGGGCTCTTTGGCCGAGCGGTTAAGGCGGTAGACTCAAGTTCTACTATCGTAAAGATGCGTGCGTTCGAATCGCGCAGGAGTCACTATTCTATTTTTGCTTCTTTGCTTCTTTGACATTTTTCTCCATCAAGCAAGTCACTGGAAATACCTATGTCGGCAATTACTATGTAAATTTGTGCATGATATGAACGGCAACAGGAACCTAGACATTATTTTGAGGATGCATTTGTTCAAATTTTAGTTACGCTTTGTCGTGTAGACATGTAGGAATCACCCACTTGGAGTTTCCTGTGAAATATTCTCTCTGCCCAAAACAGTGAAGAAGTGCTTGTGAAGTTTTGGCACCTAGAGAGTTATTTGATTACCTGCTCAACCTAATTGTTTATTTGGAAATTTTCCCACCGAATTTCGGACTTTTCAAAGTCCGATCGATTTCCCCGATTTTGTTTACCCATCCACCCAACAGACTGCCCTCCATGTGAAAGTATCCTCTACAGAGCTCTTAACCCAATCGGGGCATGTGCAAATTGTGAGATCAAGATTGTGCAACAGACGTTCCATAATAGGTGGTTGACGGGCGCCCATGGATATATTTGGCAAGTGCAGTGGCCACTTTAGGCAAATGTTAGCAAATGTTAGCAAATGTTAGTCTTCTAGCTTCCAATTGACGGTCGCTGGTTGGTGGATGCATGGTTTCCAATACTCATTGCACATGCTAATTACCCATACGAGATCGGCGTAGTGTGCCATGAAGATCGAGGAGCAAAGTCCCAAGACCAAACATATTCCTGAAAAATAGATGTTTGCATAACCAACCATGCATTAATAATCTTCTGAGCAGGACAATTGGATTCGATTCGATCAGGCCCCTCACGAAACTAACACTCATTTCCAAGATTATTGGAGGTGACAGAGGTTTTCGCAGTTCTCAGTCTCAGAATATGTGAGCGAATTTTCGTAGTGGTCCCCCACTTATCCATGCATTTCCGCATTTCAGTATGAACAGATAGTTGGAATCACATTGAACTGACCAAGCTTTCCTGGAACCGCTTGAGGTGGCTACAAAGAGCCGTTTTATGGTTTTATGGTTTTATGGTTAGTGGACACTTTATGTCTATTTCTAGAATTTTCCACAGTTCATGCAAAGGTTTGACTATGGTTTCGAATTTTTCAAGAAATTGTCAGATTCTCACCTTTTTCACAAACCCCATTTCCTGATACATGGACTCAACAATCTACTTCCAGAGCCTCCAACTGCTTTCAATTCGACCCATACCACAAGCACTAACCCTTGGTGGAACCAAAAACCTACCTGCATGTTCAAAGTCTTGATACCTTGTGATATTCATTTGTATGAGTTTATTTGCAAGCACCGACACATGTTCAACAATAGGGCTCTTTGGCCGAGCGGTTAAGGCGGTAGACTCAAGTTCTACTATCGTAAAGATGCGTGCGTTCGAATCGCGCAGGAGTCACTATTCTTTTTGCTATTTATTCTCCTTTTTGCAGTTTAACCGACTACTAATTTAGTGGTACCAACGTTTCTCGCATCACCTTCCACTTGTATGGTGGCTGTTCCCACCACACCTATTGTAGTAATGGTTTAAACGGAATGACGTTTTACCTGCTGTATTGTTCTCCTCACTCCGTTTCTGTATTTGATACAAAGTCTTGAGGAGACGCAACCAATGCTCCTCCCCACCTTTGCTAACGCATGTGATGAACACAAAGGTATTGATGCAGTAGAGGAGTAGAGGAGACGGAGGTGCAAATCTCCATCCACACTTGTTTGAAGGGAAATGACCCCTTCATCCATTTCCATGGGTTGAATTCATTCGGACCTTCCTACACAGGCTTTGCAAACTTCTCGACATTCATTGCAATCGGTGATTGCTTTCCTTGTTAAAACCTCGCCTTTCGCTATTGCCTAGCTGACGTAGTGGCATTAGCCAATTTTATGAACAAGTCATCGCGCGCATACTAAATTTCATCTTCACCTTTATTGGCGCGAATTCTCACACGTTTGTGGGGTAGTTCTAGTGTTGGGATACAAACTTCACATGCAGCAAACCCAAGGTATAAGATAGAACAAACAGAAGCTGGTTTGACTTGTAACCACTGGTGGCTACTACATTATCTACTACATTATCTACATCAGCTCCAAATTGCAATCCGAGGCCGTCTCCGTCATGAATGAATACTTGCAATATTTTAACAATTGGTACTCAGTGCTATTTGGTTTAGCATTGGTTTATGGGTTGGGAATATTCATCAGAAAGGAATCATTCTCTCGTGCTCATGGATGTAAGGAGCCTCGCCAACTTAAGGCTAAGTTTTTCTCTGTGCCACTTCTCTTCAACCTTCTTAAGATGAAGAAACTGGGCCTCATGATGGATTTTAATCACTCACAAATCGTGGACGTGGTGAAACACCCAAGCTTGTATTTACGTGTGGCAGGTGTCAGAATCGTCATCACCTGTGAACCTGAAAACATCAAGGCGATCTTGGCCACTCAGTTCAATGATTTCGCTTTGGGTACCAGACATACTCACTTCAAACCTTTACTTGGTGATGGTATTTTCACCTTGGATGGTGAGGGCTGGAAACACTCCAGAGCCATGTTGAGACCTCAATTTGCTCGTGAACAAGTCGCCCATGTTAAGGCCTTAGAACCTCACTTACAAATTCTTGCCAAGCACATCCGTCACAATAAAGGTAACACTTTTGACCTTCAAGAATTGTTTTTCAGATTTACCGTGGACACTGCCAGTGAATTTTTATTTGGCCAATCTGTCGGTTCCCTTCATGACCCTAAAGTAGATGGAAAATCTCCATTAGACTTCGGAACTAGTGCTTCTTTTGCAGATTCATTTAACGTTGCACAAGCTTATCTCGCATCCCGTTCATACTCCCAAGTTTTCTATTGGATGATCAACAACAAGGAGTTCAGAGACTCTTGTAAGAATGTTCACATTTTTGCCAAATACTACGTTCAAAGAGCTTTGGAATTTACCCCCGAAGAATTGGAGAAGAAGTCCGAAGATGGTTATGTCTTCTTGTACGAATTGGTGAAACAAACCAGAAACCCAACTGTTTTACAAGATCAATTGTTGAATATTCTTGTGGCTGGTAGAGATACTACTGCTGGCTTATTATCTTTTGTCTTTTTCGAATTAGCAAGAAATCCAGACATTTTCGAGAAATTGAAGGAGGAAGTTTATGAACACTTTGGTCTGGGCGAAAATGCCGACATCGAAAACATTACATTCGAATCTCTTAAAAAGTGTGAATACCTTAAGTTTGTTTTGAATGAAACTTTGAGATTATATCCATCCGTCCCGGTCAACTTCAGAGTAGCTACAAAGGATACAACTTTACCAACTGGTGGAGGTCCAGATGGCACTGCACCAATTTTTGTTGGTAAAGGTACCACTGTGGCATACTTGGTTTACACAACTCATAGGTTGAAGGAATACTACGGAGAAGATGCCGAAGTGTTTAGACCTGAAAGATGGGCTGACCTCAAGAAATTAGGCTGGGCCTATGTTCCTTTCAATGGTGGTCCAAGAATTTGTTTAGGCCAACAGTTTGCTTTAACCGAAGCAGCTTATGTGACTGTAAGACTTATCCAAATGTTCCCTGATTTGGTTTCCAAGGATGACAGTCCTTACCCACCAAAGAAGAGTGTCCACTTGACTATGTGCCATCACGAAGGTGTCTTTGTAGAAATGAACTAAGTAAATGAATATTATGCAAAGTTTATAATTTGTAATCCTAGGATTATGGTGATTGGGATTTCCTCAAAAAAGGTTAGTTTCTAAATAATTTGGACTTAAACATATTTCATTAAACAAGGGTTGTTTAAAAGTTCAGCATTTAAAATTTTCGAGATTGGGTTTACAATTCTTTCTTGGAAGACTAATCTGTAATGTTGTAAAACAAAATCTGTACATATGCATTAACATCATCCCATGAATTCCTACGATGGCTTTATCATTTCAAATAATAATGTTATATCGAGCTATTGACAGACTTCTCAAGATGAAGCGAATGGATTGAACCTGTTGAAGATGGTCGAAGTTGCACCGCTTAAAATCCCACTAGCAATATTGTTTGCCTTTCCAAACTTGTCACATTTGGTAAAAGCCATGGCATTTGTGACGGACAAGGTGATTGCCATGATCACTAATAATAAATATAAGAATTGAAACTTGAGAACTGCCAAAAATCCCAACACCATCCAGGCCACTGGTTGAGCATACAATAAAGCCCAGAACAACTTTGAATCGATTGGATTGACATATCTATCTGGACTGATGCTTTCAAAGACCCAAACATTCTCAAACTCGCCCGCCTTTCCATCAACGAGATTGGTTTCATTCCACCATCTCAACCCCACTAATAACCTTCCAGCGACATTCTTCAAGGTCCAGAAATCAGCAGAAATAAGAAGCATGAGGATGATGAAGTGAAGCACAAACCTATTCTTGTGCACGATGAAACCAAGGAAGAAGTTTCCGAAAATGTATACGATGATGGGACTGATTCTAAAGATCATGTAACATAGCAAGGCCACTGGATGTGAGGATTCCTTGAATCGTTCGGTCCATGTTTGTCCATTGGAATGTCCACCATTGGGTTGATTTGTCGGCTCGTTCAGAATTGGTACATCTGGATGTGTGTGGTTGGAGGTGTCTGCATCTTGTTCTATCTGTGTGTATCCACTCATTATGGTGAGGTGTTCCTTTCAAGTGGTGGGTGTGAAGGGTATTTGGTGAATGAATCTGGCCAAGCTTTCAAGTATAAGTTGCGGGAAATGATACCAATCAAACAATGCACTCCTAATTGAGTTTATAGTGATATCAACTGATCTGTTTTAGACTCAGGGGTTCAAATAGTTCGAAAACAGTATTCCTTTGTCAAGGAATAAAACTCGTGATAAATATTCTCTGCATGCGCCTTTCAATTTTTGAACATCATACTAGTTTTTTACAAACACCATAATGCAACAAGGTTTCTATAGAAAGTTTATTGGAGGTATCACTAGAACCCAGTTGGAGACGTCTAAGGTACGTTAAATTATAGTCTAACCGTTAATTCGAGCAGTCACAGAAAATGTGGTGAAAATGAAGTCATTGACAGGACCCCGAGATGCACATTATCAAAGGTAGAAATTGCACATCTCGGATCAACTTCAGGGTCTCTGGCGAAGAGTCGTCTGCTAGTTGCAAGTGATAGATCTATCAACGACCAGTGAACGGGTCTTCACTGGCACTATCAGAGGGTTGATAGAAAATCATGACTTCAAAGTATAGTACATGAATGGTGTGAAAAATCGGAAGCACGCTACTTTAGCATATGGAGACTTCCCTGAATTGCTGAAAATTACTCGGGACGACTTATGGCCAAACTTGAGATCCATGAATGTTTTTGAAGCCGCAAATGGCACATTTTCGAAGAAATTACATACTAACAACAGTTTGGGTTTTACCTCTTAACACCAATCTTAGTGATGTACTACGTTGGTTTGGATACCGATAAAAAGTTCAACTTACCAGGATTCTGGCCCGATCCAGCCACTTTGAATCAAATTCCTAAAGAACCCCATGAAATACAAGCGGAGATTGCAAGAATCAGAAGAGCCAGAATAGAAAAGAGAAAGAGGTTGGAAGAAAAGGCTAAGGAGTTGGGAATTGAGTTTGAGGAAGACAATCACAAAGAATAATCATGATATGTTATTCACACTTATATTCATCGCTACTTGTACATAAACCTATTTCGTTAAATCGTTAATCTCTGTGTTACCATATAAAGTGACACACAATAAAAGTTTCAATTCGTATTACATCTGTTCACTTACAGAGTTGAATTTGCCTTGTAATTGAAGTAGATTTTGTCTCAACTCTTCTATTGTTGCCGAAGAGATCTTCAATACACCCAGTTGTGACAGCTCAATTACTTTTGATATAGCATTGATGACAGCTGTTTCAAGGTTCTGGGGCTTATTAACTGCATTTTGCAGATTGCCCGAACTATTTGGCAATTTCTTTCCTATGGAAACAGCCGGAGACAGTAGTTCGAATTGATCATTCAGGCCATATATTGTTACCCCAACACCTTCTGAAATGGTGACGTCTCGTTTTTTGGACATTGTCCATTTTGGATCTTGGTCTAATACACTCTTTTTTGGATTTCGTGCAATGTTAGAGCCATCTTTCAACATTTGTGGATGTACTCTCGATTGCTCTTGTTGTGCATTAATTCCATGACGAGTAGATCTTGATCCATAGGACAGATCAAATCTAATATCAGATTGTGAGGAATCGAATCTACTCACAACATTAGCTACTTCATTACTTAATAGTGATGAATATGTAGACTCCATAAATTGATTTTCTGAACGGGATGGTAACATGGTAATGCTACCTTCATTGAACCAAACCTTTGTTTGGTCTGAATGCTGTTCTTGTTCTATCACATGAACTCGGGATTTGTCCTTGGCAGATGCCCCATATGTATCGGATAAGCAACTACCAATGATTTCTTCAATTGACACATAACTGATGGTGATTTTTACTCTTTCGTTGACCAAGCCCAATAAATCATCAATTTCCCAAGGAATCACAACATTGAGATAATTCATGATTTCTTCCAATTTGTTATATGACTGTTGCATGTCAAACACCTCGCTTTTGGCTGCGATAGAAATTAGTGAATAATGTAAGCTAAAATCTTGTGCTCCATACATTGTATCCTTGGAATAATTTGAAAAACGAGGTTTGAGTTTTGGTCCCAAGTCAAATAAATTTGTTCTTTTCCAAGAATTGAATATTACTTCTTGATCTAAATTATCCCAAGCTTTTTTGATCCATTCTATCACTTTTACTAGAGGACAACTATAGTCTACTTCAGAGAGCACTTCCATTCCACTAGATATCAGATCTGTACCAATTAAATCCAAAGATATCTTAGAAGGATGTATGTCCTCATTGTCAATTATAGTAGACCTGTGAATTTCAGCACCTTTAGATTTACTTCTTTGTAGATTAATCATCTCTAAGTATTGTTGTATTCTGTACAAGATTTTAAATTCTTCGATAATTCCAAAGTTCATGGGGAGATAATCGAACTTGATGCCATTATATGATGAATGATAGGGATTTTTATGATTCATATTATTTTTCAAGAAACATAGCTTTATGTTTTTAAATTTCAAATTGATTGTCCTGTGTGATGAGGAGTCATCCAATATTATGAATATTTTTCTTTCCGGTGACACATTACTTAGTTTATGTTCTAATGTTAAGAGGTAATTTTGGAACATGCTGGAAGTAATCCACTTGTTTGTGTTTGATTTGTATGATAAATGATAGATTTCGGTAATTTTATTCATCAAAGAATGTTGAGTAATATTAGTGGCAGATGATATGTTCCTTAATGAACTGTTCGAGCTCTGAGAAACCTCAAACTTGTCATAGTTTCCAACCACTAACGGTGCTAATTTTTCGGATCCATCTATATTGCATCCCAACATTATCGTGAGCGAGTTTGGAGATGTAGAGCTATTTTGCTTCAACCCTTTATCAATTGAAGATACATCAAAAATTTGATCTAAAGGCAACGAGTAAAAAAGTTGGAATTCATCTAGTGTAAAGATATCTTGTGGAGCATAACCTTCCTTCTCGATTAACCTCTTAAGATAACTTTTCAATTCGACCTTATCCTCCAACTTCCAAACCTTGTTGAGTGGATGCATTCCAGGGTTTCGTATATGATCTTCCGAAGTGCCAGTTAAATTTATGTTCAACTTTTTCAAGAAGTGGTAGCACCATTTGTGGTTGAACACTCCATTTCCATCCTTTTCATCCGTGGGTAATCTGGTCCAGATCGCATTTGCTGTCAGTTGAATAACTGGTGTTGTAATTGGGATGTTTTCCCAAGTTGCTTGAGTGATCCACTCAGTGAGAATTCGCCTTAGCAACGGATTCGATTGTTTCCTTCTTCTCACTAGCTGAAACTCTGCCTCTTTGGAAGCTATTAATTCATTTTTTGAGCTCAAAATACGAGATATGGTTGTTTGTGAAGGTGGCTTCTTCGATCCATATTCTTTCAGTGCCCACAAAGCCAAATCTGCTTGGGTCATCTGAGGGTTAGATTCGGCCTTCCAACATATGTCAATCTTTTGCTTAATGGTATAACCCATGATTCTTCAAACAGACCTGCAACTTGATATAATGTGAACTGACAAAAAGAGCAACCAGGATGCAAAATATTTGGGTAGCTTCCGAGTGTATGTGTAGATGGGTCGCTGGTGAGTATCGCAATTCTGTAAGTTCAAAAATTTTATAGAATAAAAGAAATTCAATAAGAAGGAGGCCCTAGTTTGAAAAGTCCAATGGCCAATATCAATTCACATCCAAGATGATGAAGTCGTCAAATCAACTATCTCAATAATGATAAATTAATGTGAAGCGTATCACGTGACCCGATATGCAGATCTACTTTTGGAGGATAAACTTTTGATGATTAGTGTAGTTGACAAATTCAGGACTTGAGTACAGTATTTGAAAAAGGTTTCGATGAATGGATTTTATTTCAAGGAAACATGAATATTTTTCGATATTTCAGTTTTATGGTTATTTGGATTGAAGTAAAATGCATGATTCGTAAATGTCTGTTAGGGATTTAACTCTCCCCATGTAAATGGCATGAATCATTAGTTGGGTTGCACACTAAATAACAGTGAGCAAGCTCACTGTTTGAATTGAGATCTGGAAAGTGATATACATAAAATTACGTGTCTAGCTCAAACGGAATTTACCGAATTGACCCACCAATATTGTAATGTGGAGTCAACGTAAGTAACAAGTAGTAGGAGTTAGGGTTGATGATGAGTGTAAAACAAACAGGAAAGCCCTATGGCCAAGAAGGGCGTTTTATTGCTAATATTTTTAATTTTTCAAATAGTAGGGCAAATTAGTGCATATCTTTGTCACTGATGCAGCTATTGAAAAGAGACCAAGATGCTTCAACGTGTTTCTAAACTGTCGTGTTAGTTACTTGTATCGTTCTCTACATATAGTAAGCTGTCTTGTAAAATAAATCTTCCAATAGGGTTCATGACTCATTACTGGAAATAATCTGGGGTGATTATTACAATCCGTTTAAACTAGTCATATACGTAATATTATTTAAATGTTTCTATTCTGAAAGATGATTAATAAATTGTTTTCTTCTGAAAAACTGCTCATTACTCTGAGACATAAATCGTCTGAATTTATTCAATAAATAGGAAATTGAATGAATCGACCCTCCTTCAATTCCAAAAGTAGAAGCCCATGGAATTTGATATATACAGTAGAAAAATTAAAATTGGGCCACCTGGTTAATATGCATCGATAGCTCGTTTTTGTGATTGAAATAGTAAACTACTCAGGTCGTTCAATTCGTAATAAATTTTTAGTTGATCATCTTCGTGAGATATATTAAACCTGAGACCAAAAATTTCAATGTAATGGAGGTGCTTCAAATTTCTAACCAAGTCGAACCCACAATGGATAAAAGGACTGTATCTTAAATTAAGATAGTAATGCATAAACTCATTGAGTCCTAGGTTTGCACTTTCCTTGACAAAGGTGCTTAATGTGTTGTTCCCGATACGAATAGATTTGTTCCGTAAGCAGGAAAGATCATAGAGTAATTCTGACTGAAAGAAGACATCACAGATCAATTTTTGATAAAAGAGTCCATATTCATATAAGTTTAATAATTGTTGATTTCCATTCAAACACTTAAGTAAAGTGCTACTATCGACCACTTGTCTAGACTTATCTTGGATTCTTAGTATTCTGAGATTTGGTTGACGCTGAATGATAGATTGATTGATTTTGATAATGTGTTCAACACTTAAGGATTCAATATGCAAATGAAGAGATGTCAAGTCTAAAATCCCGGATAGTGCATCATTGATTGAATTCATTTGGCATATTAAACAATCTGATGTAGGATTTATTGCTAGCGAATGAAGATTTGGAGTGAATTGGGTGAACCGATCCACAAATGTCGTCGATTCGTCACCTTGGTGACTACTATTTGAGTGGGACAGCTCCTTCAAATGAACCTCCAAGCTTTCTAAGCTACTGGCATTGATTGCTTCCAATATAATATGGGAAATTTCAATACCTTTATTACCAATGAAACCATCAATGCTTAAACCTTCCAAATCGAGTTTGATTTTCCCATTTAGAGCCAAAAAGAAATCAATCCATATCGGCATTGGATTAATATTACCTAAGCTGAGATTATTGAACGAATTCAAGAGCATTAGTCTATCAGCGGTAGTTATACTTTCCATGAATTCCAAATTCTTCAAATTTGTTAGTGAGCCTCCAAAACCTAGTGCTATTCCCAAATTCGAAAATGCTTCATGGTTTGAAGGAGTTTTGTCGTAACATACCTTGAGATTTTTTAGTTGAGGTAAGGATAGCCCCCCTTCCATTGGAGCATTCTTAACGTGTATAGTGAGCGTTACAATGGAACGTGAAAGGATATTGACATCAATAAGAAGGCCCGGAATAATTAAAGTATTTACATCTACAGCCAGTATAGCTGTTGATAACAATGATTGGTCAATATTGTCACCTTCTGTTGAAAGAACGAGAGTCTTTATGGATTTAGCGAGGAATTGATTCCCAAGAATTGTAACAACAAAAGCATTTAGTTGCAGTGTATGAATCAAGGTTGCGAGTGTTCGTGTAGAAGAAGGAAAATTAGTTTTGACAGCGTTAATCTGACTTTCATCATACCAAACCACAATGTATCGATAGAGATAACGGACTGCCGGAAAGTATAGTTGCTTGCATGTTAAGCATAGATTGAGTAGATCTTGGGTACTTAAGTATTCCATAACCTCGCACAAAACATTTATCGGTAAGGTACATAAATGGTTTACTCCCAATGCAATGGTTCCCATTGCATTGAAACAGCCCATGTATTAATAAATTTAATCCAGTCCACTTACCTTAGATAAGTGCTATCAGTATGGGGTAGTGCACGTAATAGAACCATCTCATACCTTACACACACCCACTTACAAATTCCACAAACCACACATACATTTAGAAGACAAGAAAAGGTATTATCATTACAATCTATTCCGATCATACCTCGTACGAAAAGTCCAAGTCTCTCTAAAATGTCAAAAAAGACTAAACATGCCCCATGATCAAATGTAGCTACCTGTACATAGATGTACTGCATACAGCATCGGTGCATATAATTGATATGAATAATTCAGCCATCAACCCAAACTCCTTTAGTGAATTATAATAAATCAACTACCTACAATTGAATTAAACCATCATACGACTTCAATAAAGTGTCTGTCAATTAAACATGGCTTTCCCAGAGGAGTCTGAATCCCGTATGGCTAAAGATAAGGCAGTTTCCAACATTCAACCTGACCGATCAAAACCTGGAAGTGCATCCTCGGGGGATCCTTTTCAGGGTTTATCGTTCAAGGTGGGTGTGGCCGAAAACAAGAATACTCGATATCGGAATAAGATGGAAGATGTCCACACTTATATTGCAAATTTTGCGGAACGAGTTGATTGGGGTTATTTTGCCATCTTCGATGGTCATGCAGGTAAGGACACTGCAAGGTGGTGTGGAAACAACATGCACACCCTATTGGAGAAGGAAATTGATCAAGAAGAGAAGTCAGCTGGTAAGGACATGAAGGATCATTTACACAATGCATTTATAAAAGCAGATGAGTCCATTGAAAAAGAAGGAGCAGGAAATTCAGGGTCTACCGCAGCAGTTGCTGTGCTCAGCTGGGAGGCCAAGGACAGTAAATTAGATGAAAATGGTAAGAAAAGGACTTCAAAGTTTGACTTTGTACCGGGGAAAAATCATAAACGTATGCTTTACACTTCGAATGTTGGTGATCTGAGAATTGTGTTATGCAGAAAGGGTCAACCTTATCGTTTATCATACGATCACAAAGCCACCGACTCCAATGAAATCAATAGAATCAAAGACACTGGGGGATTGATCATGAAAAATAGGGTGAATGGAGTGTTGGCAGTCACTAGATCTTTGGGAGATTCATATATGAAAGATTTGGTTATTGGTAAACCGTTCTCTACTTCCACTGAAATCACTGCTGACGATGAGTTTATGATTTTAGCATGTGATGGTGTCTGGGATGTGGTTTCAGATATAAAAGCCTGTCAATTGGTGTCGAATACTATCACAGCAACCAATGAGCCTCAAATTGCTGCTAAAAAATTATGTCAGTTGGCAATGGATAATTCTACAACTGACAATGTTACTGTAATGATAGTTAAATTCGACAGAGGGGTGTTTGAGGCATTTTCTGTTTGATTCATAACGTTTATTTTTATATTGTTGTTGTACGGCAGGGTTAATCGATAATTTAGGGAAGTTTAACTTAAATTAATTATGAATTCATATTGGTTAAATAATTTATTTATGCAATAAAATTTAACTTGGGAAATGTTTAAACACTCTAGGATTTAGTATGGTTTCTTTTAATTTCAACAAAGGTTAGCAAGACTATTGATCATTAACTGTAAATCAAAATAAATGGTGCATATATCTATAAAAAAGAAAACTTTGAAAATCATGATCGATCGTATCAATCATAAGACTTATATTACTCTATAATAATCGCTGATTGGATTATTTAAAATTAACCTTGATCATTGTCTTGTGCTAACAAATTAAAAGCAATGGGTACGAATAACCCACATATCAATCCAGCTAGTTTTTCGGAAAATGTATGGAAGAAAATCGAAGTAACAGTAAACATCAATATCCACATTGCCAGAGTGAAGTATGTTAATAATTTCAATGCAATAAAGTAAATCATACACAGTTGAGCATCTGGCCAACCTAATTCCTGCTCTTCAAACGTGAAAACAGATTTTCTAGGTAGGGCCGATATAGTGAAGATGAAAATTGATGAAATCAAGTAGTAATGACCAGAAGCATCGAAGCCGTTGATCCAGTGATCACATTCAGAGTATGGGGCTTCTGTTAATGCACAATGGCCTCCTGTGGCCAAATTGAGTCTTTCAAACATCAGGGCCCCCAAAAACCATGCATTTAAGAAAATGCATACTATGGTATTGGTGACGTATCTGGCAAAATATTGTACGACTCTGTTGGTGGGAATTTTCCCATTTCTTTGATACAAAAACAATTGTCCAAAAAAAACTAGGGTGAATATAACGTAACCGTAGTCTTCCACAAATATGTGGTTTATCTTTTGAAGGATGTAGTTCTGTGATACCTGGGGGCTGAGGTGATGAAAGGCCGCGTAAAGAGGAACGCTGAAAACGAATATGCTTATCAATAGGAACACGGAAAAATGCCACGGCTTCAATGCTTTCTTTGCATCATTGGGATTTCGGATGGCAGTTTCCAAAACTGTCATTACATTTGATGGTATTCTCGGGGGTAAACTAGTGAAATTTCGCCATAGCACGTCTTCTTAGAAGTTCCTCAATATTACTATATGATCCCCGCATCACATGAGATATCACAATTGGCCTGGTTTAGTAATACATCTCCTTCAGTTACGTTGTTAAAAGGGAAAGGGACTACACCTGAACCAACAGGATGTTAGAGCTAGCAATTTGTCGCCACAAGATCATTCAGCAGGTTTGTAAACTGCATTTCGGCTTAAGGGCATTCAGCTTGTCCCATAAATGTACCACAAATCATAGGGTTGCAGAATCAAAACTTGCTAGTTCCAATCCTCCAATGGCATTTCCATGCTTGGATAAATTGGAACAAAAAAATGAAAAGCTTGCACAATCCTGTTACATTGATGGAGCGATGAACTCGCTCGAGGCAGGTCCGGAACCTTCTTATTCCAGAGTGGTAACTGGGTTCAAGACGTTTAAATCGCATAATCCAATCTTTATGGATTTCGGAGGATATTTGCCAGAATACGAAATTGCATACGAGACGTGGGGAACTTTGAATTCCGAGAAGTCCAATCTAGTGTTGATTCATACGGGGCTTTCTGCCTCTTCCCACGCCAAGTCCCAACCAGAAAATACCAAAAGTGGATGGTGGGAAGAGTTCATTGGGCCAGAAAAATTTATTGATACCAATAAATACTTTGTAGTGTGTACCAATGTTCTAGGAGGATGTTATGGAAGTACTGGGCCTTCCTCGAAAGACCCCGCAAATAATGACTACTACGGAACCAGATTTCCTATCATATCGGTGAATGACATGGTTAGGGCCCAACGTGAATTTATCAGGAAAACGTTTGGTGTCAAACAATTACATGCTTCAGTTGGAGCTTCCATGGGAGGAATGCAATCTTTGGCATATGCATGGGAATTTCCTGATGAAGTCAACAAAATCGTATCGATAAGTGGTTGCTCCAGGTCTCATCCATATTCTATTGCGTTGAGGCACACCCAAAGACAGGTGTTGATGAGTGATGCCAACTGGAACAGAGGGTTCTATTACGAGAAGGTTCCACCCCATGTTGGTATGAAATTGGCAAGAGAAATTGCTACTGTTACTTACAGATCTGGTCCTGAATGGGAATATCGTTTTGGTAGGAATAGAGCAGATGAACTGAAACCGCCCGCTTTATGTCCTGATTTCTTGGTTGAAACGTATTTGGATCACGCAGGAGAGAAGTTTTGTTTGGAATATGATGCCAATTCATTCTTGTACATTCTGAAGGCCATGGATTTATTTGATTTGAGACATTCTCATTATAAAAAATCCAAAATAAACCAAAAGTTGGCCCAACAAGCTTATAATGGGGATGGAACACTGAAGATGGATGAATCTGCTGTGCCACAAACTCCATATCAAGAACAGGTAAAATCGGCCACCGTAACCCCGGAAGAGTCTTATCAAGATTTACGTAAAGGTATGCAAAGGCTAGCCAATAAAGACGTGTTAGTCATTGGAGTGGAATCTGACATCTTATTTCCTGTGTGGCAACAACGTGAAATTGCCAATGTTATCAATGAAGCACGGGAGCATGTTGGAGGTTCGGGGTCAGTGGAATACTTTGAACTAGGAAATGAAATTAGTAACTACGGGCATGACACATTTTTGTTGAGCTTAAACGATATAGGAAAACCCGTGAAACGGTTCTTGGATAGTATCTAAATTAAATGATGACGCCTCTGTTTTTGTCGAGCTCGTAGCCTAATTTCCTGCTTACCTCATAGATAAAATCACGCATGCTACCGACCACCACCTTTGCAAGACCGTTTGATTTCTTCTTATCAGTAGCTTCCATATGATGTGGCAACAAGTTGTCATGGGCACTCAAACTGACGAATAATGAAAACGGAACAAACCACACACATAAGCCAAAGAACGAGCACACCTCAACGAAGGTGGTGATTCTGGGAGGAGTGTAGCCCGGCTGTAATCTTTCCTGTAAGGGAGGAATGTAAGGATTGTGGAAATGATTGAACCATAAGAAATGGTTTGCGATCACCAACACGCAAGATACCAAGAATATGGGCGATGTAAGTTGAACATAAGGAAACTTGTGTAAGTTTTGGAGATATACCCAGTATGAAAAAACGGAGAACGCTGAAAGCAGCAATGGGAAGCTGTCAAACAACCAAAGCAATATGAACACTGACATCAGGATGTAAATCAATCTTCTTAGGAATCTCTTGGTGGGCTCGGTATGTTCTTCCACCAATTCACTTATATAATAGAGTCCTGATGCTATAGATAGCACGAGGAATATAAATCCCACAGCTATACCAACGAACGAAAGCAATTGAAGAAACATGAGGCCAGGTTTGCGGATTGAAGATCTGTAAGTGGTACAGGATGTTAACAATTCACCGTTTACTGACGCGATCGAGTGGGCATCAAGGTACACATCCTGTATGAATATTGACATAGGTACAGTACCATCATGTGACAAAACTGTAATATGAGGTGTTCATTGTGGTCAATAACTAATCATATATATCGATTGGAGGGATTCTATCAGTATTATAGAACCAATTGCCTCCCTCTAGTTCACGCAGCAACCAGTCGGCGGGGAACAAAACCAAGTGGCCTTGAATTTCATTCAATATTCTTTCGGCAGATTCTCTATCAAAAATGCGTTCACCAGTACGAAGTCTTCTGCGGGCGGTGAAGCTACGCTTCTTTCTTGCTTTATTTCCATTCATATTTGGATTGCTGGCAGTATAGCCACGATCAAGGCCCACCTTCTTCGCAATTTCTTCTTCCTTAGGTATTTGCTCTGGCGATTCTTCATTCTTCTCGTCAAATTCTAATCTTTCATTGCTGTCTTCTTCATCAGAGGTTAATCTATCTTCACTATCCTCTCTGTTTCCTTCTTTGATTTGATTAACTGCCTTGCTCAGCGTACGTCTGAATCTTCTCTTAGTTGGAGCATGCTCCAAACTTGTTCTAGAAGGTGGTACATCTCCTAATAATCCAACATCTTGATCTAATCTACTCATCACAATTGTTGCTTGACTGTTTCTTTTATGATGCTGAATTCTTGGGGTAACCTCATCTTCGCTTTCTTCTGATGAACTATTTCTGTTGAAATTTTTATGTCTGTCTTTTGCTTCTTGTTCTTGAGATAAGAGGAATGCACGTTGCAATTTTGAGTAATGTTTATAATCTTTCCATGAAAGAACGTAATCATCGGGCTGAGTGTGGAAAATTAACCTAAATATTTCAGTGTTTCTTCTTGCATTCTCATACCAAAGATCCTCATAAAATTCGTAATGTAAAGGATCTTCAAACCCGTAAGGATCCAAATACTTACAAAAGTATTCTGATCCTTGGTTGATACCTTGAAGGATTTCTTTTGTTCCTAGTTCATCAAGAGAAACTATAGGAATATGCTCATGGTGAGCTTCTTTATCTCTATCTGACATGGAATGAATTTCTTCCGTAGGTTCAAGGCTACTTCTAGGATCACTTTCAGGAACCTTAATCGAGACTTTTTCTGCATCATTCAAAACATTTCCTTTGACCCCATTAGCAGAAGGTTTTGGTTTTTTAATTGTTGGCTCCAATCCAGCTTCAACTCGTTTTTTACTTTCAACATCTTGATCCTCTTTTTCTTTGGCAGCAACTCTTTGGAAATATGAAATTTTCTTCAATAAGGCCCATCTTTCTCTGTTCCGTTCAGTGATAAAAGCTTCGGCTTCGTCATCTATTTCATCCACAAGATCAAAGTCATCAGACTCTAAAAAGTCTTTCACATTATGAATATCTGGTAAAAAGGTTGAATTTGGATTTTGCTTCATCGACTTTTTAGCTAAATCCCTCAAAAACTTGGCAGAATTTAATCTCGCTCTCTTGGCTAAGTTTGATTTATACATATCCACACCTTCTCCATAAACATCCTTCTTGTGTTTATCTGAATGTTGAACTCTAGTATCATATGAATGCTTCTTCTTATCTCTTATACCTGTGTTTGCTTCATGTGGACCAGTTCTATTGTTAAATGATAGCGGTAAAGACAATGGTTTTGGAATACTCTTCTCATCATTCTTTATATCCTCATCAAGTTCAATTTCTTGTGCCTCAGTATCGAGGTTCTTGGATTTTTGATAATTTTTCCATCTAAAAGTACCCTTGTGCTCTTCCAAAATATCTCTTGATGCAAGTTCAACCATCGCAGACATTATAGCATTTTCTTTCTTCTTAAAGCAATTAGTGATTGCCTTTAACCCTTCTTGAGATTTGGCTATTTCTTCAAATTTCTGGAATCTTCTCTCAACGATATCAATGATGTCTACATTTATTCCCAAATGTTCTCTCATCAATCTCATTCTTAGAGAATGTGCGAATTTAGATGCTTTATAAGGCTCACCATCTAAAGTGGTTATAATTGTTTCTTGATCTCTAACAACAGCAGCAACTTCAGAATCTCTAACGCCTCTCATTGATCTTTCATTAATATTGGCACTACCAATAAGTGCTATTCGATCATCCACAACCATTGTCTTTGCATGAATGTATAATTGTTCAGTAACCAAAGTACGATCTGGTCCAATTCTTCCCCATTTACGCAAGGAGAAGAACTGAATGTAATCATCTGGTTCAATGCCATACTTCCTTAATTTTGCAAAGATAGAAGTTGCACCCCTAGAAATTGACATGTATTGACATTGCATGATGACTCTTACTGAAGATCCATCGGGTTCATCAACTTGAGATTCGAAACCAGGCATTAATGGAATAACAATTATTGCCTTCCAGTTCGTACCCTCGTTGTGTGCTTTGATGATCCTGTCAACCAAAGCATCACCAATTCTATTCTTAATTTCAGTGCCGTCAATAAAACATGAAGTGACGAAAAACTGGTTTTCAATGTAAACAAAATGTTCTGAGGTTTCTATCAATTTCAAATAGGCATTTTGAATACTTTGCTCGTGTTCTTTTAAACCTAAGGACCAACTTCCCGATGATCTAAGCAATTGAACTTCACATGTGCCATCCAACCCCATGTTCTTGACTTCTTCATCAGTTAAATCCGAGGGTGGAGTAAGCAAAGGAGTAAATCTACTAGGTCTCTTTTGTCTTATCAAATAATTCCATCTTTGAACAAAATGTCTTGCTAGATCCCTTGCTACCTTACCTGAAGTTAACATGTGGACATCATGCCAAGGCATTCTTGGAACATTGTTTCTGTCATACATGGATTCGTATGGTTTATCTAATGCATAAAAATCCTTAACACGAGGGTTGGAATAATCTTTACCTGGGAACACCTGGAACTTGATAAAGTCTTCCGGATTTAATCTCTCTTCTGGATCCAATGTATCAAAATTCATTTTCGAATCATCTGTAAGAACGTGATCTGGAGTATCAAATCTACCATAACATAAATCAATTCCTCCAAGAAATGCAACTGTGTGATCAATAATACATAACTTTTCGTGATGTGCCCAAAAATATGTGTTTTGAAGAAGTTGGTTTGGAGATCTTATCACATGTATGTTTTCCTCATCCAATGATAAAATAGAATGTTTTGTATACAATGAATCTGTAGCAACAGTAGTACCCACATTACGATAGACAATGACATAGATTTTGACACCTTGCTTGGCTTTTCTCTGTAAGATTCTGTCAATTCTCCACTGTTGATTTCCATTAGCAGGACGTCTCAAATAGAGCTCAGGGGACAACCACCAATCATGAATGAAAATAACGTCTTTTGCCATTTCCAAAGCAGATGAGACAGCCCAAAAGTAATCTCTACCATCCACAAACCATTGGGCATAACAGTTACTCCGAACTGGTGAAAATGAGCCAAATCTATTTGGATTTGAATAAATGGTTGAATTTTTCATATCAGTTAATGATTTAATCCACAATCTTTGTTCTTTTGTTGATTTTGGAATAAGAACCATTTTTCTTTCTGCGTTTTCAATAGTGATCTTTAGGTGCTGGAAAAGTTTATGAGATGATTCATCTTCGAGAGTTTCTTCTCCCAACTTCTTTTGGATTAATGAAGAGTCATCATAATCAGACTCTTCATCTTCCTTTCCTTGCTCCACGTCACCTTTGTAACTGATCTTGAAACTAGAGTCAACCAAAAAAACGTCTAACGGCAAAGTTGAATTAATATCAGAGACATACATAATGTACGAGTTTCTGATCAAAAGCCATTTTTCAGAGCGTCTATCAATCATACCCTTCAAGTCATTTGCTTTGAAGTGACCAACTCTCCAACCTTGTGATTTCGCTGTTCCGCCAATGTGAATTACACCTTGTTTACCTTTGAAACCAGTTTCATAACTCAATAACGAAGAAATTGGCGAGATTTCAAAAAACTGGAACAACTTGTTCGATTGAGCCCTTAATGCTACCAAGGCTATAAGTTCATTCAAGTACTTGGTAACTTCTTTTATATACTCTTGATTCTTTATAGCTCTTGCTCTCATTTGTTCTGGTGATTGATCATCACTATGCATAGACGAGGCACTACTGATTTGGGATCTTAATTGGGCCAAATGACCTCTGAAAGTATTATTTGTATGCAAGGATGCATTGTCATCCTCCAAATTGTCATTCTTAGGAGAGTGAATGTGACTTTTGGACTTTGATCTGTTATTTCCATCAACATTTCTCAACGGAGGAAGAGGGTACTTGGGTAATTCTGTTTTGATGCTTCTGGATACTTCATTTCTCCATTTTTCAAATTTGAACTTTGAGTGGAGATACAACAAATCCTTGGCTGTTTTTTCAACCGACCACTTGAGTCTTTGAGGACCAACACCATATTCTAAGTCAATTCTAAATCTTCTAATTTTGGTATTGATGTTTGGAGATATATCAGTAATTTTGAATCCTAGCAAAGTTAATAAAAGTGGAGCTCTACCGATTCCTCTTTCATCTTCCAAAAAGCATGAAGCCAACAAGCTGATTGCATCTGCACTTAAAGCCAATCTGCCTACTAACGCTTGAGCTCTTCTACCAGTGGACAAATTTTCGTCTTCATCTTCGTCATTGAAAAAGTCAAAACCACTTACACTATGTTTCTTGCCATGTTTATCTTTCTTTCTGTTTCTGAAAGCTTTCAATTTTTTCATCAATTTTTGTTGCCTATTGGAATCTGTTGAAGTCTCTTGGGTTCTTCTAGTAAAAGGGAAAAACGATCTCGATTGACGCTCATCATCAATTTCATTTGCGTTGTCACCGTCTTCAATATTGAAAGATTCAGGATTGTAGCCCGTAGCTGAATTTGTAGGAGATACAGGAGAATTGAAGCTGGGCCCAGTGTACACATCAGGTTCATCCTTAGACCTTCCTGAATATGGAACGCTATCCCTTTCCTCTTCTTCATCACTTTTGTATCTTGACTCCTGAGTATCTGTAAATTGATTAAAGAAAGTCCAAGGATTGCCTACTATCTTCGGAGATTCATTATTTAAGTGAATTGATTCTTTATGTGATTTCTTGCTCTGTTCATGGGAAGCGCGGGATACTGACTGCTGAATTTTGTCAATATCTTCATCATTACGGACTGACTCGTTCTCTGTCGGTTCTTCACTCATGCCTATCGCGCTGAGCATTGAATCTAAGATTCCCTTTTCCTGAACTGGAGATATAGCGCTCTTGCTTCCATCTTCAGGTTTAGCTTTTGAAGCAATGAAACTTGAGGCTGTTTCATCTTTCGGATAGCCGGTATCATCCGAATTTGAAGCCATCCTCTTTCAAATCTCTTCTAAAAGATCTATTTATGCAGTTGGAGTACTCTGGAATGTTCTGGAATGTTTCAATTAAGGTATGGATGAAGGAGCGTTGAAGTAAGTGGAAGTATGTTGAAAGTAGCTGGTTACTACTATGCCCAAACGATAAACGAGGTGGTTGGTACATTTGTATGCAGGACCTGACGAGCAATTGAGGAGGGCCCTTACCCACCCAAAACGGAAATAAAGGCAGTGCAATGCATGAACTAGAAACTCTTTCAGTAGAATATTCAAAATACATTCCCGAGCAGACCAAATTGTCACGCTAAACCCAAATATGAAATAGGCATTGATCTGCAGGAATTTCAATAGTTATACCCCAGCTGATGGGTCTTGCGTGAAAATAAATCGAAATACTAAACAATCAATTACAAATATATGTTGCTATGTGCAGGAAATAATACAGTATCACACCGATGGAAATATACACCCAGATATGCTCCAAGAAGCAGTAATCTTGGAGAGATATTGAGTTCAGTTTAAGGATATGTAATCATCTGTAAGTGTTTAATTGGAGATATTTCCATTAACGATTGATATGATTTGAAGTCTATAGTAGTTCTCAAACTCATATCTTTTTTCGGAGTAGAAAAGTTTTCAATTTATTGAGAAAAAAGTAATTTTCTGAAGAAACGAAATTATCGATAAACTGAACAAAATCAAACTGGTTAACCGTTCACTGGATACAGTTTCATGCAAGAGAAGTCAATTTCACCTGTTAGCTTCACCAATTGTAAAAAACATGAACGTGAACACATACCACGTGATAAAAATACTCAATAGGTTCTATACAGAAGGCTAGAAATAACGTCTATTTTGGTATTATACTATTGATCGAATCGTCGAAGTGTTGTAGAGAACCATATTTAGGAGCCATATTAAAATTTTACGGAATATTAACTATACAACCAATAGTGGTAGTAGTACCAACAGCATTTAATCAATTCACAATAATTATTTACTTCGCAATTATATAAGCAAATAACTGGTGGCGATTCTGAAATAAGGGCTACAGTGCTACAATCTCCTCGAATAACGGTATTGGGAATCTAATAAATTTCTCCTTGTCTTTCTGATATCAGTCCTGGAAAAAAGTTAGAGACTTGATTTTTACAAAGATGGAACCCGAAGTATTATGTTAGGTGCATCCTAATTTATAAATCGAACAGTGTTTATAACAAGCAAGAGATCTATTTAGGTAAGTCTTGCAACTTATGAATGTAGGGGCATCCATTGTTAACAGTCTAGGCGATGAAATTATAATCCTTTTTGACGATTTGGTTATATATTGGATTAAGAAATATCGACCCATAAGTACAAAGCCAACTTCGCTCATATATTTCATTAGTTCAATTAAAAATTTTCCAGTTCCGAAATAATATTAGTATGATCATTACCAATTCGTAAATTGTACACCTTAATGTAGCTAAAAATCAATCTTGATAACTAATTGCTGTCAGAGAGCCAAACACTCAACCTAACAGATGGAGTTGGAAGATATTGACTACACTCTCTTGTATACGACCTGATTATCGCCCTGAATTATGCAAATGAAAACACCTTTGTTCATGCCCCAAAAAGAAGACGAAAGAGATAAATATGCTTTGGAATGTACATAAATACTCACACAGTAAATGGTCAGAGAAAATTTTTAGAAATACATCAGTTAATACCATAATTAGTCGGGATGTGATCAATTCACGACTTCATTTACTCCATGAACCATCGAATGAACACAGAACAACTTTCAGGGGAATAACGCCAAGAAAACTATTATGTTTCTGCTTATGTTCTTCTGTACTTCTGTTCTTCAGGGAGAAAAACGAATTTTGTGGGTAAACCTTGAAATCCTACTGTGATGGTAATCATGGAAAAACCAGCCATTTAATTACCACTTTAAAAGACTAAGGCAAAACTAAGAGATTATCAATGGGGCTTACCCACTATGTTGGATGTCCAGTAAATGTGGTCTAGTTGATCTAAAATTACCCCAAAAGTTTGATAAATGTACATCTTTACGTTTTCAGAAAACTACAACTCTGGCTGTGAAGCTTCGATTCTCATTCTAAGCCTCAATAATGATAGTAGTCATCACGAAAGGATGAGATTGATGAAGATTCTGTGGTAACAAGAAGCGCATTTAAATGTTCGCATGAACTGTCTAAACACACTCATCAGCTCACTTTGTGGCAAAAACCACTAACATTTGCGTGTCTCGAAACCTGCTAATGTTTTTCCTACTGCATCGAGGGCACAATCGATTTATTTTACAATGCAATTCATATTTAATGAGATTGCATGATGACTTCAAAGATTATAAAGTTGGCCATTCAATTAGTATAAGGTATATGAGAATTGAATTACCGTTAACCATTATATTGGTTACGATATTGACTCTCTACATATATCGTAAGTGCGTTGGGTTGACTGTTGTCTAGCCCATACCCTTTTCATGTTTCATTTCCCAAGCTAACATTCAGCACTGCATATATAATTGGCTGATATCTTCACAGATTTCGTAGGTGCAAAAAATGCCAAAACAGCCTAGGCAGGGGGGTGTGAACTAGAAAGACTCCTTAGGAACTAGATCAGAGCGCTCCACTGACCATTGATTTCTTATTAATATTATGAATCCGGCTATGATCGAAATTCCTTAAGATTATTAAAATAGTATTCTTCCTTTGTATAATGAGAATTGTTTCATTGGAAGAGTCATACTAGGTGCAAAATTATTATATCTCGACACCGAAGAGAATAAATTGCCCAATATGAGAAGCCTTAAATATTAATTAAACACCTTAGTCTACAGTAGGGGGTAGCATGAGATGGATGATAGGAAAGTAACTTCTTGGAATCATCACTGACTTTGATCTCCAACCTTAGCATATCCATTTGATAAGAAGTTTTGTACCCTTGTGTAGCGTACAGCCAAAGATCCTCTACACAAACGACGTAGCCATGCAATATGCACTGTAGATTTTGGGCAATCACATGAGATAATGCCATTATTATGTAAAGAATGAATTATTTTACTGTCCTCCGTTCGTTAACGGCAATATTAAGCAAATAATGAGTACATGGTTAACCAATATGAATTTCTTGAATAATATGGAACTTACTATTTTCTAAAAGGGGGTTGCTATCGGTTAATAGACAAGTAGGCAAAATTAGTAGAGAAATTGTTACCCAGGGTATTTATTGTGGAGCTATTCTTTGTACATCGAAAATCTACAACTAACGATGAAGCTACTGAGAATTGTGGCCCTAGCAAGCGCCCTAGCGCATGCTAGTGGTAAACAAATATCTGGAATCTTTACGTCTTTTGATAATCTTAAGGGAACTTTAGATCTGGAGACGCAACTTCCTAACAATCCCAGTTGGATAGCTACACTCGGTTGGGAAATGCAACAAAGTGAGGTATCTCCTGGAGATACATTCACTTTGACTTTACCCTGTGTGTTTAAATTTACTTCAGAACTGAATACTATTTCTATGAATGCGGGAACTGTTTCGTTTGCCACTTGTAACTTGGTTAACGGTGGTATGGTTTTACCGTTCTCTCAAGTGCAATGTACAGCTACTGATGCTATCAATACTGTTAAACTGGCTAAAGGAACCATCTTTTTTCCCTTTACTTTTAATATTGGTGGTTCCGCATCTCCAAACGATTTACAAGATGCTGCATGTCTCCATGTAGGAGAAAACACAATTACTTTTACTGATGGTGACAATAAGCTTTCCTATGACATCAGCTTCCCTGCTGATTCGGGTGATGTTAACGGATCTATCAGAAGAATGAGATTTATCCCCGACGTTAATAACTATGAATCGTACATTCTTGCAAAAAACTGTCCTGATGGTTATGCTTCTGGTACCTTGAGTTTCACAATGCTGAACTCTGATGTCGATTGTTCTTCACTCCACGTCGGTATTGCTTCCAAGCTTAACGCATGGTTTTTCCCAGAAACTGTCCAGTTGTCACCCTATGCAGTAAGTTGTAACAAGACTCAAATTACTATCACTTATGGATCTGTTCCTGCAGGGTCGCGTCCTTTTATTGATTCTCTCTCTAATCACCTCACTGCGGAAACCATTGAAATGAATTATATTGATCAGTCAATATGTAATGATGGAACCACCACAAACGATCACTCTGGATTTAGTTGGAAAGCAAATTACGACCAAAATGGAAGTTGGTCAGGCTCAAATGGTAATGCCATTAAAATCATTACACTGACTTATTCTGGTTCTACTACTGGAATGACAACTTTACCATTTTCTACAGGCAGTGATGTCACCGAAACTATCGTCGTTATAGTTCCAACACCAACTACCACAATTACTAGTACTTGGGAAAAGCTGTTCACATCTACCCTTACATACACTGCAACTACTGGAGGCACTGGTACAGTTATTATTGAAGTTCCAACTCCTACCACCACGGTTACCACTACTTGGACAAATTCCTACTCCAGTGTGACAACAGTAACTGGCCCTGAAGGAACTGCCACTGTTATTATTGAGGTCCCAACTCCAACTGTTACTACAACAACTACGTGGGGAAATTCTTATGCTAGTACTACGACAACAACTGGTACAGATGGTACTGCTACTGTGATTGTTGAAGTTCCTACCCCCAAGACAACAATAACTACAACCTGGGGCGAAAGCTTTACTAGTACTTCAACTGCAACTGGTACAGGTGGTGACGAGACAATTATCATTGAAGTACCAACACCTACCACAACTGTCACCACTACCTGGACCAACTCATACTCTAGTACTACCACTGTAACTGGACCAGAAGGAACAGCAACTGTGATCATTGAAGTTCCAACGCCAAGAGTCACCACCACCACCACATGGAGTGAAAGTATGACTAGCACCATGACTGTGACTGGACCAGATGGAATTGAAACTGTCGTTATTGAAATTCCTACACCTCGTGTAACTATCACAGAAACTTGGCCATGGGATTTCACCAGTACCACAACTGCCGTAGGACCAGGCGGAACAGAAACTGTTATCATTGAAGTACCATATGTGTCAACGACAGTTACGACGACATGGACCAATTCATATTCCAGTACTACTACTGTGATGGGACGCGATGGTACCGCAACCGTGATTGTTGAGGTTCCTACACCTACTGTTACTATAACTAAAACCTGGAGCAACTCATATGCTACTACAAATACTATTATTGGATCAGATGGCACCGACCAGGTGATCATTGAAGTACCAACACCTACCACAACTGTCACCACTACTTGGACCAACTCTTACTCTAGTACTACCACTGTAACTGGACCAGAAGGAACAGCAACTGTGATCATTGAAGTTCCAACACCAAGAGTCACCACCACCACCACATGGAGTGAAAGTATGACTAGCACCATGACTGTGACTGGACCAGATGGAATTGAAACTGTCGTTATTGAAATTCCTACACCTCGTGTGACTATCACTCAAACTTGGCCATGGGATTTCACCAGTACCACAACTGCCGTTGGACCAGGTGGAACAGAAACTGTCATTATTGAAGTTCCAGTATTCACGAAAACTACAACGACTACTTGGACCAATTCATACTCCAGTACAACTACAGTGATTGGAAAGGATGGTACTGCAACCGTGATTGTTGAGGTTCCTACACCTACTGTTACTATAACTAAAACCTGGAGCAACTCATATGCTACTACAAATACTATTATTGGATCAGATGGCACAGAACAGGTTATCATTGAAGTACCAACACCTACCACAACTGTCACCACTACCTGGACCAACTCATACTCTAGTACTACCACTGTAACTGGACCAGAAGGAACAGCAACTGTGATCATTGAAGTTCCAACGCCAAGAGTCACCACCACCACCACATGGAGTGAAAGTATGACTAGCACCATGACTGTGACTGGACCAGATGGAATTGAAACTGTCGTTATTGAAATTCCTACACCTCGTGTAACTATCACAGAAACTTGGCCATGGGATTTCACCAGTACCACAACTGCCGTAGGACCAGGCGGAACAGAAACTGTTATCATTGAAGTACCATATGTGTCAACGACAGTTACGACGACATGGACCAATTCATATTCCAGTACTACTACTGTGATGGGACGCGATGGTACCGCAACCGTGATTGTTGAGGTTCCTACACCTACTGTTACTATAACTAAAACCTGGAGCAACTCATATGCTACTACAAATACTATTATTGGATCAGATGGCACCGACCAGGTGATCATTGAAGTACCAACACCTACCACAACTGTCACCACTACTTGGACCAACTCATACTCTAGCACAACTACGACAACTGGCGTGGATGGAACAGCCACAGTCATAGTTGAAGTTCCAATACCAACAGCCACAACATACACTACATGGAGCAATAGCTACACTAGTACTACGACTGTGACTGGTACTGATGGTACAGCTACGGTAATTATTGAGGTTCCAACTCCCAAGAACCCACAGATAACGAAAACTACAACCTGGAGTAATTCGTATACTTCTACCATAACAGCAAGTGGAACTGATGGAACAGACACCGTTATAATTGAAGTTCCAACGCCAAGAATCACCACCACCACCACATGGAGTGAAAGTATGACTAGCACCATGACTGTGACTGGACCAGAAGGAACGGAGACGGTCATTATTGAAATTCCTACACCTCGTGTGACTATCACAGAAACTTGGCCATGGGATTTCACCAGTACCACAACTGCCGTAGGACCAGGCGGAACAGAAACTGTTATCATTGAAGTACCATATGTGTCAACGACAGTTACGACGACATGGACCAATTCATATTCCAGTACTACTACTGTGATGGGACGCGATGGTACCGCAACCGTGATTGTTGAGGTTCCTACACCTACTGTTACTATAACTAAAACCTGGAGCAACTCATATGCTACTACAAATACTATTATTGGATCAGATGGCACCGACCAGGTGATCATTGAAGTACCAACACCTACCACAACTGTCACCACTACCTGGACCAACTCATACTCTAGTACTACCACTGTAACTGGACCAGAAGGAACAGCAACTGTGATCATTGAAGTTCCAACGCCAAGAGTCACCACCACCACCACATGGAGTGAAAGTATGACTAGCACCATGACTGTGACTGGACCAGATGGAATTGAAACTGTCGTTATTGAAATTCCTACACCTCGTGTGACTATCACAGAAACTTGGCCATATGACTTCACCAGTACCACAACTGCCGTTGGACCAGGTGGAACAGAAACTGTTATAATTGAAGTTCCATTCTCTACCTTTACTCTGACAACAACTTGGAGTAATAGTTACACTAGTACCACAACAGTAGTGGGGGACGATGGAGTTGACACTGTAATAATCGAAGTACCAACTCCAACATACACAGTGACAACTACAAATACTTGGCCATTTGACTACACAAGTACTACCACTGCCGAAGGACCGGGTGGAACAAAGACTGTCATTATTGAAGTTCCAGTATCTACCAAAACTACAACGACCACTTGGACCAATTCATACTCCAGTACTACTACTGTAATCGGAAATGATGGTACTGCAACCGTGATTGTTGAGGTTCCTACACCTACTGTTACTATAACTAAAACCTGGAGCAACTCATATGCTACTACAAATACTATTATTGGATCAGATGGCACAGAACAGGTTATCATTGAAGTACCAACACCTACCACAACTGTCACCACTACTTGGACCAACTCTTACTCTAGTACTACCACTGTAACTGGACCAGAAGGAACAGCAACTGTGATCATTGAAGTTCCAACACCAAGAGTCACCACCACCACCACATGGAGTGAAAGTATGACTAGCACCATGACTGTGACTGGACCAGATGGAATTGAAACTGTCGTTATTGAAATTCCTACACCTCGTGTGACTATCACTCAAACTTGGCCATGGGATTTCACCAGTACCACAACTGCCGTTGGACCAGGTGGAACAGAAACTGTCATTATTGAAGTTCCAGTATTCACGAGAACTACAACGACTACTTGGACCAATTCATACTCCAGTACAACTACAGTGATTGGAAAGGATGGTACTGCAACCGTGATTGTTGAGGTTCCTACACCTACTGTTACTATAACTAAAACCTGGAGCAACTCATATGCTACTACAAATACTATTATTGGATCAGATGGCACAGAACAGGTTATCATTGAAGTACCAACACCTACCACAACTGTCACCACTACTTGGACCAACTCTTACTCTAGTACTACCACTGTAACTGGACCAGAAGGAACAGCAACTGTGATCATTGAAGTTCCAACACCAAGAGTCACCACCACCACCACATGGAGTGAAAGTATGACTAGCACCATGACTGTGACTGGACCAGATGGAATTGAAACTGTCGTTATTGAAATTCCTACACCTCGTGTAACTATCACAGAAACTTGGCCATGGGATTTCACCAGTACCACAACTGCCGTTGGACCAGGTGGAACAGAAACTGTCATTATTGAAGTTCCAGTATTCACGAAAACTACAACGACTACTTGGACCAATTCATACTCCAGTACAACTACAGTGATTGGAAAGGATGGTACTGCAACCGTGATTGTTGAGGTTCCTACACCTACTGTTACTATAACTAAAACCTGGAGCAACTCATATGCTACTACAAATACTATTATTGGATCAGATGGCACAGAACAGGTGATCATTGAAGTACCAACACCTACCACAACTGTCACCACTACCTGGACCAACTCATACTCTAGTACTACCACTGTAACTGGACCAGAAGGAACAGCAACTGTGATCATTGAAGTTCCAACGCCAAGAGTCACCACCACCACCACATGGAGTGAAAGTATGACTAGCACCATGACTGTGACTGGACCAGATGGAATTGAAACTGTCGTTATTGAAATTCCTACACCTCGTGTGACTATCACTCAAACTTGGCCATGGGATTTCACCAGTACCACAACTGCCGTTGGACCAGGTGGAACAGAAACTGTCATTATTGAAGTTCCAGTATTCACGAGAACTACAACGACTACTTGGACCAATTCATACTCCAGTACAACTACAGTGATTGGAAAGGATGGTATTGCAACAATTATCGTGGAAGTACCAACACCTACAATAACATCTACAACAACGTGGACTAATACATACACTAGTACAACTACTGCAACCGGATCCGACGGAACAGCTACAGTAATCATTGAAATACCAACATCCTACCCATTCACCACTTACACTACCACCAGAGCTTCTACCAACTCTGACGGATCTGTCACTTCTGAGACCGATGTGATCATTGTTACTTCTAGCTCCGACGGCAGTATCTACACCACTACCTCGAAGGTTACTGAATCTAGTGC
>JAJMGL010000025.1:0-61317 GCA_030568695.1 Suhomyces wounanorum
GCAGTCCCACCATAGTCAGCGGGAATCGTTCTTGTAGCTGTGGTAGATGCTGTTCCAGTTCTGGTGATAGTGACTGTAGGAGTGGGAACATCTACTATTACAGTATTGGTTCCACCCCAAGGAGCAGTATTGGTGAAAGTGGTAGTAAAATCACCGCCCCAAGTGGCTGTGATTGTTGTCTGTGGAGTGGGAACATCTACTATTACAGTATTGGTTCCACCCCAAGCGGCAGTATTGGTGAAAGTGGTAGTAAAATCACCGTCCCAAGTGACAGTGATTGTTGTCTGTGGAGTTGGAACATTAACAATCACTGTATCCATTCCACCATTCTCGCCAGGCATGGTGAAAGTAGTGGTAAAATCGCCTCCCCAAGTTTCAGTCAAAGTAACTTGCTGGGTGGGAACTTCGATAATAACTGTCGCAGTGCCATCTGGTCCTACTTTTGTAGTTGTACTTGAATAGGCATTTGTCCAAGTGGTAGTAACAGTTGTGGCTGGTGTTGGAACTTCGATAATAACTGTCGCAGTGCCATCTGGTCCTACTTTTGTAGTTGTACTTGAATAGGCATTTGTCCAAGTGGTAGTAACAGTTGTGGCTGGTGTAGGAACTTCAATAATAACAGTCTTGATGCCGTCCGGTCCGACTGCTGTAGTGGTACTGGAGTAATCATTGCTCCAGTGAGTTGTTACAGTGACAGTTGGAGCTGGAACATTAATAACCACTGTTTCAGTAAAGTCTTTACCTGAGTGAAATGGTAAAGTTGTTGTTTTGGTAGCTGTTCCGGATGCCAGAGTTATAGTCTTGACGGCCCTTGCAGCGACTTTCACAGATCCGGAATTATCCAATGGCAACTTCCATTTGGTACTTATCTTAAATGAATTTTTCTTACCACTTTTACATGTTGATAAATCTGTATAGATGGCTGGAAGATTTGGTTGTGAGTTTACGTCACGAAGAACGACACTCAAAAGGGGACGAGATCCTGCAGGGATCGCGCCATACGTAAAGGTGACTTTTGAAGTTGTACACTGTATTGAGCCAGGCAATTTCTGTATTTGCATTGGAAAACCCCAATCGTTCATTTTTACTGAATATGCACCAACTGCAGTAGTGCAATCGATATTTGCTTGTTTGATGTCAAGGACCAATGTACCAGAATCATATCCATCAGCACAGTTGATTGCCGCCATGTATGAAAAAGCAGTAGTACCATCATGGGGATATAAAAGCATTGATTTTCTTAAGCCATCTTCAATTGGATTAGCAGTAAAGAAAATTTCCGAGGTTAAAATGTTATAGCCGTCTTTGAATGAAACAATATTGTTGCCAGCCGTAAAGGTTGATGCGTCTATCAAATCACCTGGGTCTGTACTACCAAAACCAACATTGAACTTTAACGGTAACTGAACTATTCCGGCTACCCGATCAATGTCATTTGTAGCGATAGCATTCGTAACAGTACATGTTACTGTCGAATAAGGAAGGTTAAAGCCACCACTTACCAATTTACATTTAGCGTAAGTATCAGCACCAGCATTCATTGTAAATGTATTCTGAAAAACAGTAAATGCATAAACGGTATTCATCACTAATTCAAAAGTATCACCTGGAGAAACAGAATTCTTGTTCAATGACCATTGGATTTCTGGAACCCAACTGGGCATATAAGGATAACCCATAGATGGATCCATAGTTCCTAAAATCCAATCAATGGAAGTAAAGACTCCCGTTACCTTCTTACTAGCGACATGTGCTAGAACACTGCCTATGGCAATAATTCTCGAAATCTTCATCGATAATAGTTTAAACAAATCTTACATGGATATCGTTCCAATAAATACCTTACTGAACGAATAACTTTCTCGAAGGAAAATTTCCAAAAGTACCTTGAAGTAGCGATAATAGCCCTAAAAAAATATCCCTGAATATTATTCAAACGATTAAATCTTGTGGGTGCCATATCGCACATACTGAGTATAATTAGACGATATAATAAGCTGACTCTTTCAAAATTTGGTCATTTTATCAATAGTTCCACTTATTATATAAGTTCTAGTTCCCAACCTTAATTATCTCAGTAAAATTACTTGGCTGTATGTGGGTATCTAAATTGTTTAATATATTTTAGAACTAGGAAACATAGGGTATTGAATGCACTTTAATGAATTCAAACAAGGCTTTCTCAAGTCCAGCACTATTTTCTGCTCTTGATGCATTATTGCAAGTCCTGACATTATTTTCCTCTCTCCGGGAGACTTGCTAAGATCGGAGCTAAAACAAAATGTATTCAGAACCACGCAATTATTGTGAGATGCTACCTGACACTGATATAGACTACAATAGTGGCAATTGTAGTCTATATCATCATGCGATGTATTTAGTGCGAAAGTGGCTCGAACAGCATTGCAACTATTACGCTGCTGCATCATAAAACTTGCAGACGTCATAAGAACCAAAGTTTGAGTGCCAAAAGTTAGCTAATTAGATGAATATTTTAGAACCATTTGTGGTGTTACACTTGAAAATTATTGAATATTCATCCCATAGAAATTCCATCCCAGCTTAATCTGGGATCAATCTCATGTAGAGATGTGGCCACTTCTTGTTGTCCTATGTTGCTACCTTGTGAAGTTGGAATTTGAAGCTTCTCATCCCTGTTATCAATAAATATGTAGTACACCAGCTAGTGTGACGCAAATAAGGAAACATTACTTCTAATTCTAATTAGTACCTCTAGTTTTGATCGAAATGCATTTGAAAGACTATTATAATTCTCACTTAAATCAAATCATCGCTTATAACAATATCGTGTAGGTGAACAGATTATTAGCTATACACATTTTATTGACCTCGTATAATCTTCTTTCTCTCCTACTATTATATAATATTTACAGAATTATTATGCTTAATCAGATACAATTTCTCTTTCATAAGAATCTTTACTGATGTTTCTATCTTTTCCTCTAGAATTATGTTACATTATTATATTTGAGACTTCATTGGTTTTATTCGTTTATCCTCAAACTTTTGTAACACTAATTAATAACTTGAAATCTTTGGGGATTATGATTTGTGATATAAGCACATTTATCAGGGTGCCACGCTTTTCCACTTTATTTCAGCTTGAGGGCATTAATGTTCTGTATTCCGATTCATCCGCTGAGTTCGGTTATGCAATTATTGTGTGTATTATTTTCTATTTTACCTCACCATATAATTTTGTAGGAAATTTATTGCAGTGATCACTCAATGTTTAGGATAGAGCTTCCCATTTAAGTTGAAATAAGTATATGATGTAGCATTTGTAATCCAACTAGACTAACATAAGGTCTGATGCGCTACATTCAGCAGTTTAGAAGCTATGTTGACTACGTATCCAAGGTTGCAATAGCATATCAAGAAATGGAACAATTGAAATGCACGCCATTTCTGTTTCGCAAGTGCCTAACGGATACTCAGCCTACAGAAAGTGATGCATAAAGCTCGCTTATACAGCATTTAGTAAATTTTTGAGCGGAAGAGAAATTCTAGATAAAACAGAGCGTCTTAAAATAATAGAAAGAGACTTTGGAAGAGGGTTCTTTGTCAAACATGGTCAACCAAGTTCACATTATTTTGAAAAGTTTGAGAAATCTCCATAAAAATTCTGAAAAGGAAAATACGGGAGCTCGGAACTTCAGAGATCAGCAACAATGCTTCATAATTCCAATTCTTTAACATCATAGCGACGCCATTTAATTTAAGAGACTAATTCTTCAGCCCCTGCCTTCCAACAGTCTAGATACTGTACCTGATTATCTCAACTCGTTTGCACCGTTGTTGGCCGTTCTTACTGTTGGTTCCTCCACGGGCCCGTTTATTTCACCTCGCACTCGTTCTCATTTGGGCATCACACTAACTCCACAGATCCATCAGTTCAGTCACTGTCTCCCCTCCCCACCACCGTCAGTGTCGTCCATCAGGAATATCTTCTTTGCAAATCCACCGCAGACCTACCACATCTGTTGTTACCTGATACTGATTGCATCGTCTCCGCACTTCCGCTTCGTCCACCCGCCCTTGTGAGCGTTCCCAGGCTCATCCTTGCATTTCCGCATATCAAGATTCCTCCTCCTCACCAAGGTGTTCACTCAGTAGCACTCCTTCATCTGGTGTCAACTCTCGAATCCTCGATAATTTGATCTACTTTATCCAACAAAAGCCTTGCCTTCCTTCCCAGGCTGCTTTAATATCCATTTCCCCGGGTTTCTAGCGTTCTTCTTGTGATCATCTCCCCTAGGGCCGTACAACCACCTTGTTAGCCTCCTTGTACCTACGCTGACCTCCCAATTTCTTCGTTTGCCAGTTTGTCCAGTTTGTCCAGTTTGTCCAGTTTGTCCAGTTTGTCCAGTTTTCCAGGTATCTAGTTGTCTAGTCAGCCAGTTGTTGTTTTCCATCGACCAACACTATTCTCTCCCCCTCCCATCACTGGCTTCGAACCCGCTTCTCTTAGCTACCTCCGTTCCTGCCAAACCTCCATCTTCTGGCCCTCCATGTCGGATCAAAACCCCCATGCCCCAGATGACACCTATGGCCTCTATTCCGTGTCGTCGGTGTCCTCCTCCCAGTCCTTCAACTTGGTGCCGGGTCCAACCACAAGATTCAGTCCAGAACCTCGTGTGTGGACCCCTCAGCTTAACGCACTGCTTCCTGAGTCCAGATCTTCAAGTATTGAGATAAATGTGAAGTATAACCCACAAATACCCCAGGATGTATCGATACACAATTCCCAACTTCCTGAACAAATCTCTGCTCCAACTGGTGGTATTGTCCCCGGTCCAATGCCGTTGTTGGGCTCAAACACCCTGGCCTCTACAGTCTCCGCACCTGTGGTGACCTCCACTTTCACCGGCAGGAGTTACCGTACCAATCCACCCAAGAAGCAAAAGACTAATGTTCAAGCATGTGATGCATGTGCTGTAAGGAAGGTGAAGTGTGAAAGCCAAAGACCCTGCGCTCATTGCGTGGCCAATAAACTAACCTGTACCTCCCTTCGTGAAAGAAAGAAGAGTGGGCCCAAAAATCTCCACAGGAAAACTTTGGATTGTATTTCTTATCTTAATGAGGTCATCGAAGTAAATTACAATAATCTGGGTAAGCCTCTGCCCAAAGCCATTGAAAAGGATGAAGTGCCGTCAAAATCTCTGCTGCTTACTTCCGACGCAGTAGATGCTAAACCACTGTCCCCTGAACCTCATGACTATAAACCAACTCCAGCAAATCTAATAGAAAATATTTCCTTGATTACAGAGGAACCTATTGTCTTTGAATTGTTGAAGCCTTTGACCGTACAAAGTCTCATTATGAACCACAAGAAGTTGGTAGAGTATTTGTACAAGAAATTCCCTGCTTCAAACAATCTGCTTAATCAAGAAATCTACTTACTTTCGAATCATGATGATTCAATTTTTCTTTCTACTTTGCTCATCGCTTTGACAATCAACATGATGATTGCGGAAATATTAATCAAGCTTAAGAAGCAAAAGTATAAAGATTTCATCAAGTATCCGAAAAAAAGTTTACTCTTCCGTAACTTCAAAAATTTCAAGAACTTATGTCATTTCAAGTGCATGGAAATAAATACTTTGATTGAAAAGAATTTCATTGTGCCCCCAATTATTCCTCAAAACAACCCTAAAAATATCAATAGCATCAACTCGAATCATCATAACCAGTATCAAATTTATTATAACTTGTCTTTGAGTTGTCTTCATTTGTGTAATTACTACCACACATTAAATTTAACAAACACATTGAATTCAACGTCCAACTTTGAAAACAACTATGGAAATGAAGCACAAGAACATCATAAATTGGTTAATATGCGTAAGGCCATATCATATTTTCAATTGATTAATGTTAAGACCAGTGAAACGTCGGTCAGTATTCAGTTGCATGAACTTTATGAAATATTGTTCTGTTATGAGAGATTTTATTTGATTTATTCATCAAACAATTACAATATCAACATTCTTCGGAATAATGATGTGATCATTCAATTATCATCCAAAAAATTCTTGAAGAAGAAAATAGATAATGATATCAACAACACATTTGATTCGAATATTCTATTTGATCTTATTAGTATAGTTGACCAACAAAGCGATACGGAACCAGGTTTGATGCATGATTTGAGTAAGTACACAAACTTCAATGTGAATCCTGGGTATGTGAATTCTGCTGACCCATCATCATATTATGCATTAAAGCAAAAAATTATCCAACTCAAGAATAATGATCCTATATTTGACATTATAAAAGGTATTTTGGTATTCAAACTTTGGTTGATAAAGAAGATGACTTTTGAGCAATCCAAGGAAGAAATCTTTTGGCTTGTAAAATTTTTCAATTTCTATTTAGCAAAAAGTGATACTGACTTATTCAAAGTTCAAATGTCCAATTACCAGTTATTACAACCATTATTACATTTGCTTAAAATTGCGCTTGCAGAAAACGGGATTGATGGCACTCCAAAAAGTAACGAAGTTTGGCATGGAAATGAGAACTTCAACTTGTTAATTGAATACAGTGACAATCTCATCAAACAGTTCCCTTTCTTCAACAACATTAATAGGTTGATAAGAGCTACTAAAGCTCTCAGTAGCTGGTTTCTCAATTTAAATGATAATAGAAGATTAGTAATGAGTGAAAAGACTTTGGACAACAGTATTCCAGCTTCTAACACATTTCCTGGAGAACCTGAAGTTTTGCAGAATAAGTTTAACTCGGCAAATTCATCAAGAGCTGGTACTCGTCAGCATAGTCCAGTTGAGCAATTGGAGAATACAGAATTCTTTTCTATTGTTCCTAAGGTTCAACATGGCCCTCGAGTCAGTAGTATTACCGAGTCTATCAATTCCAGATCGGGTTCGTCTGCTGGCTCTCTTTCAGGAGCATCTTCAGTCCGTGCTGGATCAATGGATAGTGAAAACGTGAATCCGGAAATGATGCTAGGAAATGTCCCGTTGTTGGACAACCAACAGCCGCCTCAAATGATACCTAGTCAACATGAACAGATGTTCAGACAACCAGAAAACTTTGTTGCTTCGATTCCAGAAGGACCTCCAGTTGAACTTTTATCTAACTCTGTTGGGGGAGTACCAACGGACACCGATTTCAACTCCAATTCAATGAGTGAAAGTACAAAAAACTTGTACAATCTTTTTAATCAGATAAGTGACGATTTCATGGGGGACAATAGTAGTCCGGGAATGAGTAATTTATTTCCAATGAATGGCGCTGGGTTTACGCCACTGAATCAACCATAACATCATCGGTTCAATAAATGTAATATTAGACATCTTTAGAAAAAATCAATACTCAATTTAGTGACAATTCGTACGGTAAGGAACAAGCCTTAATTGATGGTGTCTCGCCGAAGTATGTATTTCAACAGCGTATTAGTTCAATGGGTGCGGGATAGGTAATGTAGTGGAATTGGATAATTTTGAACGCCATCTAGAACGGAGGAGAAGAATAAGATTGCTAAAATTTTAAATTATCCATAGACTACACGTATTTTCTCCGCTAATATTTCCTTCTGATTTCGTCCACATCAGGCGAAGTTGCCCTTCTGATTTAATCTATGTAAGCATACTATGACGTCCGACACGCTTAATTTGGAAAGAGCTCAATTATATGGACTTTTGGGGGGAAAGAAAATAAAATGACTGCTGGAGTGCATGCAGTGGATAACTTCAGATGATGAATCCGAGGTTACTACTTGTTCAGTTATAAGGAGGTGGAGACCATCGGTGTCTCGGATTAATCGTCTTGGCAAACTGGACAAAGTGGATCGGAAAATCCAAAAAATCACAAACTTGTCAAAATTCCCAATTGGGAAGTTCTGCCAGGACTCCCTAGGTGGCTATGACTCGGTGGATAGTGGTGATACTATTGTGCACCATGTGTGATTTACTGTATTATTAAAGAGACCATAGTTGGAGGTCTCGAGCCCTCCCACTACCTTCTGGTTTCGATTCACCTCGACGGTCGTGCCCATAACCAAATTCCCCACGGCACGGCTAGTTGACGTGTACCTACCGTTGCTCTATTCTGGTCCGACGATGCCACTACTGCTAGGCACAACGTCAATATCGCCATGCCATGCGGACTGGTATTGGGCCCCAAAAGTGGGCTCCATCACCTGCCGGACATGGAGATTGACCGTGAATTGCCAACGTCTCCTCTTTCCCAATAAGGACAGGGCAATCTGTGGAACCGGAGAATGACCACAGTACATTTACCTGGTTTTTGTGTGGTTGCGGCTACCGCGCGAACCTCCGCGGTGAAACACCGTGGTACGCTACATCTCGTAGACTAAACTTTCTTCGCTGGAAACGCAGACAGATGAAAAGTCCCAACAAAGCTAAACACCCCTAGCCGTAAAAAGTGCACTGTAGAAAGGCCGAAATCATGGCAGTCTCCAACTATCGGTGGCAGGGCTCCTTGAGCATAGCCTAAGCCCTGGATGGTGTGAATTTAGAGAAACCCAGTGGGTGTGGGATGGATTGTCCCATCCCACAACACCCAATAATTCCGTCAATTCTCGGTAGAGGTTGGCTTTTTTCGCGGTAGCAGCCTCACTAACCTCTCCCTCCCACCGACAACCCACCGCCGCGCACCCTTACCTCCAACGCTCACTACTGCCGGAGCCTCCCCTCACACAAAATTGTCAACGACGACCGAAAAAATCAAATAACAAGATTGATCATATCTACTTACCCCCAATCAATCATCCCATCCACTAGCTACCACCGGCTAGTTGTTCCCATCACCTGACCAGCGCTCCCTTTACTGCCAGCCAGAGTTTCTCCACCACCAGGCCGGATTCCTCCCAGTGTCAGCACCATTCCCACTAGGTGGAAACTACTACCTAACACCAGTTCCCATAACCACTGCCGTGGCAACATAATACCGTCACCATGGACTTAGACACCGATGTTCCAATGGAGGATGTCGAAGAACACCAATTGAGGCAAACCCAGGGCGAGTCGGGCCAGGATTCGACCACTGGCTTTTCGGGCAAGAAACAAGACTTAAGTCTCGCCTCCGTCAACCAATTGGACCAATGGATCGAAAAGTTGGCCAAGTGTGAGCCATTAAGCGAAGCCGATGTGAAAAAGCTATGTGATATGGCCATCGATGTGTTGCAGTTTGAAGAGAACGTCCAACCAGTCCAAGTACCAGTCACCATTTGTGGAGATGTTCACGGTCAATTCCATGATCTTATCGAGCTTTTCAAGATCGGAGGCCCTTGTCCAGACACTAATTATCTATTCATGGGTGACTACGTCGATAGAGGTTACTACTCGGTTGAAACAGTCTCCTATTTGGTTTGCATGAAGGTCAGATATCCTAATAGAATCACCATATTAAGAGGTAACCACGAGTCGAGACAAATCACTCAGGTCTATGGGTTCTATGACGAATGTTTAAGAAAGTACGGCTCCGCTACCGTGTGGAAGTTGTTCACAGACTTATTCGATTACTTCCCTATCACTGCATTAGTAGACAACAAAGTGTTTTGTTTGCATGGTGGCCTTTCGCCTATGATTGAAACCATTGACCAAGTAAGAGAGTTAAACAGAATTCAAGAAGTGCCCCATGAAGGCCCTATGTGTGACTTATTATGGTCCGACCCTGACGATAGAGGTGGCTGGGGTATTTCTCCAAGAGGTGCAGGTTTCACTTTTGGCCAGGATATTTCAGAACAATTTAATCACACTAATGACTTGAGTTTAATTGCCAGAGCCCATCAGTTGGTCATGGAAGGATTTTCGTGGTCTCATCAAGAATCCGTTGTAACGATATTTTCTGCTCCAAACTACTGTTATAGATGTGGTAACCAAGCGGCGATCATGGAAGTGGATGAACAGCACAATAGACAATTCTTACAGTATGACCCATCGGTTAGACCTGGTGAACCAACTGTCACCAGAAAGACTCCTGATTACTTCTTGTGAGTTACCACGCTATGATTGGAGACAGCATCCACATTCCAACCATCAGCTGCTCTCTATCTTTTTGTCTTTGTACTTTTCTGTTTCAATGATCTCATAATATACAATATCATGAGCAAAGTGTAGCAGAATATATTTCTTCGAGTAATGCATTTTGTATAGTTGTAGTTCATGGCAATATATGCTAGGTTACTTATCAATAAAAATTGAGGCTAATTTTTAGGAGAAGCATCTCGAGGCAGTAGTTGCAATGTATACGCTCTCTTATATCTTACCATCTAGTTTAAGTTTAACAACACCTGCATTTTATAAAGTATTTCGACTATTCTTTACTCAAGATTAGAACAGGTCACGTGAAGCATCCTACATTTCACAAATATAGTAGCATTTATGGCGGACTCCACAAGTTTTGTAAGATATAATTTGAGCCAGCAAGTCCTACAATGATCCTTGATATCTGTACAATCAATCAAATATAGTTTTCCTTTTTCTACGATACTATTATTTTATCCACAATCAATACCATACAAAATCAAGGTCGTGCGCTGTCCACTAATTGAGCCAACCAGAAGCCTCAAAAAAACCTTTACCACTTCATCAACACCAACCATGTTAAGAACCAACACTGTATCAAAGAGGTTCGCCAGATCCATCTACACCTCCGTGTTGGAATCTGACGTCAACATCACTAGAAATGGTAAAGTCAATGTTTCCATAGGTGCTGGTGGCCGCTCCTCCAGAACTGGTTACACTGCAACCGTGTTTGGTGCCTCAGGTTTCTTGGGTAGATACTTAACCTCCAAGTTGGCCCGTCACGGTACCACCACCGTTGTTCCATACCGTGATGAGATGAAAAAGAGATTTTTGAAAGTCACCGGTGACTTGGGTGTTGTCAATTTCGTGGAATTCGATGCCAGAAACTTGAAGTCGATTGAAGACTCCGTGGCCCACTCCGACATTGTTTTCAACTGTATCGGAACTGACTACAACACCAAGAACTTCTCCATGGCCGATGTCAACATTGCTCTTACCGAGAGAATTGCTCAAGCCTCCAAAGATGCAGGTGTTCCAAGATTCGTGCACGTTTCCTCCTACAACGCCAACCCAGACTCCAGCTCTGTCTTCTATGCTACCAAGGGTATTGGTGAGCAAGTCGTAAGAAACATCATCCCAGATTCTACTATTGTCAGACCGGCCCCAATGTTCGGTAGAGAAGACAACTTGTTGAACTACTTGGGTCCAAAGTTGAAGATGTGGACTCCAAACAAGAACGCCAAAGAAATCTACCCTATCCATGTTCTTGACGTTGCTAGAGGTTTGGAAAAAATTGGTTTTGACGACTCTACTGTCGGTCAAACCTTCGAACTTCATGGTCAAGAAAAGTTGTCCTTCCTCGAAATCAGACAAATGATCCATGGTATCACACAAAACTTCTCATATGCTGGCCCATTCTCCTACAACTTCGGTGACTACCAAATCCCAGTCGCTGTTGCCAAGGCCGTTGCTCAACTCAAGCAATTGGCCTACTGGAAGTTGACCAACCCAGACCAAGTCGAAAGACACTTGATTCACCAATCCATTGATTCAAACGCTAAGACCTTCAAGGATTTGGGTATTGAAGACCTTGACAAATTGGCAGATGTGTTATTCACCTACACCAAGCAATGGAGACATCCATTGATCGCTCAAAAAGGTGCTCCATCCAAGAAGGAGTTGGAGAGATTACGTCAAATCGAGCACTTCACCTAAACATATATACTGCATAATATACACAAGACTGGATACATGTAGAGGAGACCTGGGGCTCACCTTTTCTAACCTTCAATATCGTTCTTTTACTACTCATAAAAACTACTAATATACTTGAATATTACACGTGATGCTTATCTTTCGGTCTTCTCCGGCTTATCAACCTCCACAACCTTCTTTCACAACTTTAGAACCCTCTTCTAGCATCTAAGAATATCCAAGTCTACAAAATCTCCTATTGAGCGGCAAAATCGTTTTAGTAACCATAAGGAACATCATGGAAATTAAGTTACCTTCTATAAATGCGTTTGGGAAGCTTGATCGTGAGCACCAACAGGAAGTATTAGGACATTTATTCGAACCTTGTGACACCCTATCTGCTTTGATTCTTGAACATATTACTGGTGTATCGTTTAATGGATATCCAGAGATGATTGAATTTGTTAGAATCAAATTGGTGGAGTTTTTGTCTACAAGTGAAGCAAGCACAGAAGTTGATCCCAGAATATCTAAAATTATTGCTGCCCATCCTCGATTGGGAGGTTCGTCCAAATCTCCAATAGAGAAATTATCTGTACACTCTTCTAATGAACAGAAATCGTTGCAAGGTACCGAAGACGAGAAGCTAAAATTAATTCATTTGAACGATTTGTATGAGAAGACCTTTCCAGGCTTGCGATATGTGGTATTTGTGAATGGAAGGAGCAGAGAAGTTGTCATGAAAGACATGCAAGCTCGCATAGATAAAGGTGATATTTCAAAAGAAAGAAGGGCTGCTTTTGACGCCATGTGTGATATAGCATTGGATAGAGCTTCGAAGTTACAAGGCAAACAACATTTATGATCATGCAACATACCATTGCTAACGATAAAAATAATCAGACTTTACAAAGGGATTAATTATCAAAATTGTAGTATTTGCCGTGGTTGAGCTCGAAGCTTTTGAATGCATCAAAAGTAAGTTATTGCTTAGCGGATATGTTTGGACTAATCAAGCTTACTGCAATTAACTCAAAGGAGAACCACTTTGCCGTTGAACTTGCATTTAGAATGGAAATATATAACTAACGTGAGTTTCTTCTACAATTTCTTTATTTTAGGTTGCATTTCATAATTATTCATAATAATTGTAATTCTCCCCATTACGTTCAAAAAATGGTTGTATAAACATCACTGCATAATTCTCGAATCAAAATTTCACCAAAGCGAATATGATGATTTTCGTTCAGGTATCTTGCACTCCAAAGTGAAACAAGCCCTTCTTGATATGGTTACATCCCAAATGTTTCTCTGCCAATCACTTCGCTATGTATACCAAGACTTAGGTTGGCCCTGTATATAAACACCCCACTCCACTCCCGCCAATTTTTCACCTAATCCTCTAGTCTAAAAATCGACTTCATCGAGTATTTATTTGGAAAAATTGCCTGCATTAGATTCTCTTACAGGAACACATCCATTACAACTGCAATTGACCTTATTAGCCATTTCTGTGGCAGCTAAGTTCCTGTTCATTTCTTCCTTCCTCACCTTATCGTCGGGTAACCCTGGCTTCTGCACGACCACGTTCAACATTCATTCAACGTTTATCAACTCCTGTGCCGCTCAACACTAATCAATCAAAATGGTAAGTAGATAGCTCAATCAAACGTCCATCATATCCAACATGACCCCATGTGAGTGGAGGATGCCCAATGGTGGACGAACTGCTCGAACGAATTACTAACTCAGCAGGCTGGTGCTTTAGAAAATGCCCGTAAAGAAATTAAGCGTCTTTCCTTGGACGCCGATGAGTCCTTGTACGGACAAATCTATTCGGTTTCCGGTCCTGTCATCGTTGCCGAAAACATGATTGGTTGTGCAATGTACGAATTGGTCAAGATTGGTCACGATAACTTGGTTGGTGAAGTCATCCGTATCAACGGTGACAAGGCTACCATTCAAGTTTACGAGGAAACCGCCGGTGTCACTGTTGGTGACCCTGTTTTGAGAACCGGAAAGCCTTTGTCGGTTGAATTGGGTCCAGGTTTGATGGAAACCATCTACGATGGTATCCAAAGACCTTTGAAGGCTATTAAAGAAAAGTCTCAATCCATCTATATTCCAAGAGGTATCGATGCCCCTGCCTTAAGCAGATCTGTCAACTACGACTTCACCCCAGGAAAATTGAAGGTGGGTGACCACATCACTGGTGGTGACATTTTCGGTTCCACCTACGAGAACTCCTTGTTTGACGACCACAAGATCTTGTTGCCTCCAAGAGCTAGAGGTACCATTACTTCGATTGCTGAGACTGGTTCCTACAACGTCGAGGATACTGTTTTGGAAGTTGAATTCGATGGTAAGAAGCATTCTTACTCCATGATGCACACATGGCCTGTTAGAGTTCCAAGACCAGTCGCAGAAAAGTTGTCCGCCGACCACCCATTGTTGACTGGTCAAAGAGTTTTGGACTCCTTGTTTCCTTGTGTTCAAGGTGGTACTACCTGTATTCCAGGTGCTTTCGGTTGTGGTAAGACTGTTATTTCTCAATCCTTGTCTAAGTTCTCCAACTCCGATGTTATTATTTACGTTGGTTGTGGTGAAAGAGGTAATGAGATGGCAGAAGTTTTGATGGAATTCCCAGAATTGTTCACTGAAATCAATGGTAGAAAGGAGCCAATTATGAAGCGTACCACTTTGGTTGCTAACACCTCTAACATGCCTGTCGCTGCCAGAGAAGCCTCTATCTACACTGGTATCACTTTAGCTGAGTACTTCAGAGATCAAGGTAAGAACGTCTCCATGATTGCTGACTCTTCTTCTCGTTGGGCTGAAGCTTTGAGAGAACTTTCCGGTAGATTGGGTGAAATGCCTGCTGATCAAGGTTTCCCAGCCTACTTGGGTGCCAAGTTGGCCTCTTTCTATGAGCGTGCTGGTAAGACTGTTGCTTTGGGTTCGCCAGACAGAATTGGTTCTGTCTCCATCGTCGCCGCTGTTTCACCAGCTGGTGGTGATTTCTCCGATCCAGTTACTACCTCTACTTTGAGTATTACTCAAGTTTTCTGGGGTTTGGACAAAAAGTTGGCTCAAAGAAAGCATTTCCCATCCGTTAACACTGCTGTTTCTTACTCCAAGTACACCAACGTGTTAAACAAGTACTACGACTCCAACTACCCTGAGTTCCCAGCATTGAGAGACAAAATCAAGGAGATTTTAACCAACGCCGAAGAGTTGGAACAAGTTGTTCAATTGGTTGGTAAGTCTGCTTTGTCTGATTCTGACAAGATTACTTTGGATGTTGCCACTTTGATCAAGGAAGATTTCTTGCAACAAAACGGTTACTCCACCTATGATGCATTCTGTCCTATCTGGAAGACCTTCGACATGATGAGAGCCTTCATTTCTTACCACGACGAAGCCCAAAAGGCTGTTTCAAACGGTGCTCAATGGTCCAAGTTGTCTGAAGCCACTTCTGACATCAAGCACTCTGTTTCTTCTGCCAAGTTCTTTGAACCATCCAGAGGTGAACAAGAAGGTAAAAAAGAGTTCAACGATTTGTTAACTTCTATCTCTGAAGGTTTTGCTGAAGCCGCCGAGTAAGTATAAATTTTTTTAATTCTCGTCCAAGGACTTTTTAGTTACTCTATTATAATATACAACCGATAATTGTAAATGATACCTTGGTGGATGTAGATGCTTAGGATAAATGGATTATATGTCCCACTTGTACATGTATCATTTTTACTCGAAGTGAAAAATGTGGCCAACATAATATCTAGCTACGGTATCATCTTTTAATAATGTACACCCGCTGATAACTATCTCATTTCTTTCTCTAAATTTCAAATTTCGAACCATGCGAGAAAAGACCTAACTTACTTTAAAGTAGTTGAGAATTGTTCAATCTTAGCGAAGTTAATGTTAATATCATAACAGAGCCTTGTTTGGAGCTATACAATCAGCTCCAATAAACTTAATAATGCCCACAAGTTGAGGAGGCCGCATGGAGCATCGTACTTTCAAGTACATCTTTTCAGAAACATAATATTGGGGAGCATCACTTCACATTTGTTGTTTGGGTTTTAAAAATTTATACTCCTTTTTGAATTTCGTAGATGGTTGGACAAAAAGCTGGGAATCGATCCGACTCCATTAAGACTCCAAAATGCAATGCAAACCGGAACTAAAGCATGGCGTGGGTATTTTTAGAAAATGCCCCAACAATAAATTAACAAACTCATTTGGAAGGCCAAATCCCCAAAACTGCAAAGCATGGCAGCATCTGATTGGCTTCTGGTAACAATTTTGCACCCACGAGAAACCGCGGAAATGTTTTATGCAACGTGGCCAAAATTAGTGTAAATTTACTAAAGAAAAAGTTGGCAATTCTTGACCAATATGCCAGCCATTACTGGATTTGGAAAATCATAACCAACATGAATATCCTCTTGGTGATTGTGATGTAATGAGAGAATTGTGCCTGCATGCATGAGATATTTGTGCTAAACTGACCCCTCAACAATCTAGAGGAGAATTTAGCTATAAATATAGCATCATATCCTGATTTCTTCCAGAATCATTAGTTCCACAGTTATTCTTTCTACTACCAAATAACGAAATGTCTTCCTGTTCCTGTATCAAATGTGTTGGCTGCACCGACTGCAAGAGCTGTACCACCAACGAATGCAAGTGTACTTCTTGCAAGAAGTAAATGATTTGTTAGCACCACTATGTTGGCAGATATACTTCAATCTAACTTTTTCAGTTGATTTAGGTGTACATTTTAATAATATTCTGATAAACTAAATGTTTTGTAACAAATTCAGAAGGAGTTGAGTTATTGACTAAAGAGCGATAAATCCGCTGTTTTATTTAAGAACAAACCCCAATTACTACCTTCCATAGGTAAATTGACCTTTTTAAATATTCTGAAGAAATAATACATGAATTTTTTTAAGTTTCAATTAATAGCTAAATAGTATAATTTCCTTAAAGATACATTTAATTCGCTTCAGATGTAAATTCTTGAAGAAGCCTATCTTCTGATTTTTCGAGCACTGTATTATCCTGCTAAGTAGTAAAATGTAGCAAATAAATGGTTACACCAAAGCATTAGAAGCAATTACAATTGGAAAGCATGGTCATTATGCTATCTCTTGCACCCACAAGAGTGTTGCGAATTGTGGAGCCTACAGCACTTAACAGCGTCCACATTTCATCTCCAAACAGCATCATATTCTCTAATTCGACCACACCCACCATTTCCTTCTCTATTCTCAACAACTCAATGCTCATTGCGTACGGAGTGCCAGTGACATTGTCGGTACTACTTTCAGAATTATTCTCCAAGTCTCTTACTAGTTCTTCTCCCGTAACAAGAGAGTCAGAGGTGTTTGGTACAGTTCTGAGCTCCCTCAATCTTCTTTGTAGACTAACTGTGGGTAAGTCCAATTGGGTAACAGATGGCTGCGAATTATCCTCACATTGCCCTTCACCTTCTTTAGAATTACAGTGAGTACTCAACCCAAACCAATTTGTTAAATGCTGGAATGGTGTAATGGATTTATTTTGTTGGCCTGTTTGATGGTGTTTTTGCTTCTCAAGGTCTCTATGAAAGGGGTGTTCTCCATTCAAAACCCCATTTAGGTTGTGTTGTGAATCTCCAGGCCTCCACCGTACGAGTGACTCCTCCATACGATGCTGTAGCAAATTACTTTGATATCCATGGAGATTTGTCCGGTTAATAGCTACATCACGTCTAAGAGCGGTTGGTCCATCAACCATGGGGAATTTGGGAATATGAGGTGTTTCAAAGTGAAGAAAATTGGGTACAGGCGAAGGATTGGAAAACCCTGAGTTCTCTCCACTGAGCGTTGGACATCCCAGTGGTACAGACCCTGCTCCTGATTGCTCACAAAGTTGCAATCTGGAACTTGTTTTTCCGTTTCGAACTGGCGTAATGGATTGTATTGCCCATTTCTCTGGAGTAGTAAATGTATGCAAAGATTTTGCCTCGAGCTTGGTATGGAAATTGAGAGAATTAGTATTACTTGCTAACCTGGGTGTGCTATGAAGCCCTAAGCTAATGCTATCTTGGTTCTCAGAATTAAAGTGGAATTTATTGTATTCCCGTTTATTTGGGGCAGTGATTGAAGTGCTTGCGTTGGAATGGTGGATATGTGACAACATCAACTTGCGGCCACCAGTTTCATTGCGAACTGAGAATTCAGGATAGTCACAGGGCAGGTATCCAATAGAAGATGGTGCAGATATCCCAACCAGCATCTTTTTGCGGCGTTTTGGAGAGTATTGATTGGGTATGGGTGCACTACAAGCTGGATGGACCATATCAGAATGGGCAAAATTGATGGAAGAAGACCCCACAAAACTCGCAGGTATCGAAGCTTCAGCCATAGAAAATGTACGCTTAGGTGACTCCCTACTAGAGGCAAAGTTCGCGGCAATGTAAGACATGTTAGGGGCCAGTTTTGGTCAATGCAGACTTAGTATTGTTGTGGTGGCTATTTCTTCACTATTTGTGTTGCAACCATAAATGTCGCGCGACATTTTCCGAGGTACGACATTTGACAAATTTGAAAAATCGCCCAATTTTCTTTCCAACCCTGCCAGTGTACACCTCTAGCAAGTAACCAATGCCAAAAATGTAGTGGATGGCCACACTGAAAATACTACACTTGTACAATTGAAATTGCATATATTGCGGACATCAATGATATAGAACTAGCATTATTTATAAAAAACCTTGTCCTCTGCTTCAAGAGCAGTAGACAGAATCAACGATCCCTATTCACAGTAGGACAACGTTAGTTAGTGTCCGATTACTTGGATCTAGCTCTAACCTTCCGTCTCTTTCTCTTAAGTCTTCTAACTCTCTTTTTTCTCCACTTATCTCTCATAATGAACGATTTGTGTATGGAAAAGAAAAAGACAAGAAAGTGTAAATTTATAACGGTAGGACCGACAGGTTGCGGGCAGGAGGAATGACCCGGCCTGCATACAAGCGGGGACAGCGAGGAGGGGTACACAGTATTGGATCACGCGGAAAGTGCACAACCAGGGCGCCAGCCCTAGCGCAGATGTATTTTGTGTGTCTATTTACATAATATTTTGTTAGGACTGTTATGTTATGGTGGGGTTAAGATGCCAATGGATAGTTGAGGCCATTGCTCTAGCAAATGCACTAGGTAAGCGAAGAGCTTTGTGGTGCCGTTCAATTCCGTGTTCTACCACCGGCAGGGACTGATGTTGAGTATTGACATCCAAATGGAAATATTGGAAACTCCTCCTGCTGTCTATGGGTGAAAAGGTTATCGATCTCGCTAGGGCTTGACATTGCCAGAAATGAAGTAATGAGGCATGAAATAGCGAGCCTATATGTTGAGCTCAGCGACGTTATGAGATGACCGCAAGAGATAGCATGCATTCCTCAATTGCAGTAAGCTACCAAGTACCTGTACAACCACAGTCTTATATTGCTAATATGGACATGTTCTGTGATTTACCTGATTACTTTACCCCTTCGATGGAGTTACTTACCCTGCTTACCCCATATTTTGTAGATTATTTTTCTGATTGTTTGCGAGCCTTGAGCTTAGCAGTTTCTTGCTTTAATGCTTTTTGAAGTATAGACTCGAGATGATCCAATCCGAGACTGTTGAGGGTTTCTATGGACTTTTCTGTGAGAAGAAGTTGGTCTCCAGGTCCCCCTGACTTGGTGTATGCCTTATCGAGTGCAGGAACAGCTTCGAAGCGAAGATGTTCATGATCCAGCTCCAACAAGTAATCCAAATGCTTGACACCCAAAAGGGCCTTGATGTTGCAGTAGAGCCTGTAAGCAGCATACAAGCCGGGAATGTTGGGAAGAACCGGCACAAGTGCAAATGGGAGGGTGAGCGGAATGGCCAATGCACATAAGATAGCATTGCGCTTATGTGTCTGATAAGCCTTCTCACGAAATTGGGCCATCTGGGAAAGCACTGCACCCGGGGACTGGAACTGGGGATGGTAAACGGTGATAGGCTTGATTTGATCCAAAGGAATCAAAAGGCTATCGATCTCGGTCTGTACAAGGGATTTGCCATGATTGAGCGATTCTTTGGTCTCACGAACCATGATAGTTTTGGAGGGAAATGAAGTCAAACAGTTCTCTTCATATGGAACCGAGTCCAAGAGTTTATGAATAAGGCCAGTAATACGGACATTGATCTTGCTGTCGGACGTGGAGATCTTGTTCCATGCTTTCAGAGCAAGCCCAATGGCACGAGTTTCGAGCTTGTGAATCAATGGGAACTTCTGGGCCTGGGTGCTGGTCACAGGACTATGACAGGAGATGTAAGACTTGGATGCAGTGATGGGGATGGAGATGATGTGCAACCTACCAAATATGTTTCTGGCCTCGGTAGGAACCTCCCGCTTCGATAGTGTTGTTGATGTAGGCGTGGAAAGGGTAGGAGAAGATGGAGAAGATGCAGAGGTGGACTGTTCACCCCCACCGTTTGTGGAGTAAAGACGTCCTTCGAGTCCTCTATGGAACGCCATACGTCTCATGGGTGTGCATGGCACACGGGTCATTGGACTCCACAACTTCTTCCCACGAAGTATTGGTCTGGTCATGGTGATGATGATGGCGGAGTGGCAAGGGCAACCTTGACTGTGAAATTGCGCACAGTAATCAGACCGCGACAATGTCGCCAGACCTGTCAATGCAGAGAACAGTAGTAGCGAGAAGTGGTGAGGAACGGCGGTGGCAAGACCGGCACGGGTGAAAGTTCAGCCTGGCCACACCCACCGCCTTGAACCCCGGGGCTCGTGCCCAACAGAGATTTGCACGGTTCATGGAACTATCGGTACGGCTCCCTACGGAAAGTTCACTGTGACGCTTGTGTACAGGACAAAAAACCCCCAGTGCCATGTCGCGCTTCCCCAATCTGGGGTTTGTGTGTGGATACTTGTGGTACCCCCTCCATCTTTGACGGATCGGATATGGCCAACTCTCTGGCAGACCCTTGTTATCGCCATCTGCTGCAATTGGGGGTATTTGACTTCTTCTGGCCCTTTTCCGGGCCATTTTCGGGCCATTTTACGGGCCATTTTTGCACCTTTGGGCACCTTACTTTGTCATATGACACCTGCCTAATCCGGCTAGCGAAGTAAACATTAAGGAACCCATAATCCTCCACCACCACCTTCTCCCCGTAACGAAACCTCCACGGTTTGCACCACATCCTTCCCATGATGGCCGGACCATTCTACATTCCTGGCCACAAGTGTAGCTCTCTGGCTCGTAGCAACCCAACCCAGGCCCAGTTAGTTCTCACACTCCTAATCAGCCGCGTAAAAGTTTAAAGCCTGCCTACTAAACTATACGACATCGGAAACTGGCACCAACTTCTTCTTACCGAGTGTATATCAGACAAACGGGAGCTGCCCTTCATCCTACCGATAGACGTTCCCCTCACCCCGTGTCATCATTTGCACCGCCTCCCACTGTCAAGCCATTGGTGTACTCGTCTTCATAACCTCGTTCATCGTTTCATCTTCATCCTAGCCCTACCCTTACCAAGAAGTGAGTGCCATGTCAGAAGCATCCGAGCTGGAGCCGACCTCTGCTAGAAGCAGGCATACCAACCAACACTCCAGCAGCACCGTTCCCAAGTTCGAATCCCACATAAATGCCTACGGACACAGACCCAACTTTATTCCTCCATACGTGCTAGACACCCTCTCCAAGGCCCACTACAAGGAACAACTTGTCAACACCAACGTCAATACGCAAGGTTCTGGTAACCCTCTGCCCAATGTGCTCCAGCTGAGAGCCAGCGACGACGCCCAGTACCAAAGCTTCGCCAACGATCCGTTTGTGTCTTCCATGAACAACAACTGGACAGCGTTGCTCCAATCGGTAAAACAGCCAACGGCATACACCGAAAATAGACTCCAGTTCGAAAAGGATTTCGACCCCGACAGAAAGCTCAACGGCACATGGGGCGGTGACGATCGTCTTCGTCTTGCATTGTTAGGAAACTCCTCCGCTGATGAAGAGACCTATGTGGGTGACGAATCCCCTGGCATCTTCTCCTTCTTCCTGGGCAAAAAGCTGTCGAAGAAGTTCAAGGACGACTCGCCTCGAGTACGCTCGAAAGCAGGCTACTGGATGTCTGACGAGAAAAGAGCCGACTTGTTACCATTCCTCAAGAGACTCTTTGTTCAGAACCCTTTGATTCCTCTTTTCATGAGAATTCTTATCTTGATGTTTTCAGTGGCAGCCCTTGCGTTGGCCTGTACCATATTTGTTTTTTCTAACAGACAATACGAGGATTCCAAGGTTGAGCAACAGCCCAGTACCATCATGGCGGTGGTGGTACAATGTATTGCCATAGCATATATCATCTATATTGCATATGATGAATATCATGGAAAGCCGCTTGGTCTTCGTGACCCATTGGGCAAGATGAAACTTATAATGTTGGACTTGCTTTTTATCATATTTTCATCCGCAAACCTTTCCCTTACATTCAACACCTTATACGACGACGAATGGGTATGTCGGAAGGATGAGACGCCAGAATTGGCCAGTATTGGAATATTCCACCCCACCGTGAGCTCAATATGCAGACGTCAACGTGCATTAGCAGCTTTCTTGTTTTTGGTACTATGTTTATGGGTGTTAACCTTCACCATCAGTATCGTGAGAGTTGTGGACAGAGTGAACACCGTTGATCCCAGAAATAAGTAACGTAGTTTATCATATCATATAGAGAGAAATTGTATTAGTGTGGCACAAGAATATTAACTATATTAACCACACTCACACTAGGAAATAGATTAATATAAAAATTAAGTGAATTTCGGAGTTCTTATCTAGATTAATGCCCATATTTATTTATTGAGGGCGCATTAAGGTTTCATCATGGTCATAGGATTTTAAAATTGCCAGATATCCTGCTACTTGACACCAGGAGAACTGAATTTCTAGTTTCAGCTTCATATCACCGATTGATTATTAAATTCATTGAGCAATTCAACTGAAGATCATTCAACTTGATTACATTGTGACTTTCAACATTGCTAAATTCTACAATCAAATCAAAGAAATATCACACACTCAGTTCTAACAATTAAATATACCTGGAATTGAACACAACTTCGTTGAAACTTGAAGTGCCGAGCCAAAGTAGAATTACCCGTTGTGCAGTATTTGTAGCAGTTCCACAAGATGTTATTCGCAAATCATGGCTAACACTGAAAGTTATCTCGATTAGTATGGACAAAGCACAAGGCAATCAACACTACCTTAAAAATAAATCCTGCAAAAGCCCCACCGACCCATCTTATACATATATAGATATACAATTGATTCCCTCTCACCTAAGCTAATTATAAATACAGGCTGGTGGCATTGTCTGTATTCCACTCCTTCCTAAACCATGGTCGTGTGTCCTCATTTTCCAGCGGCGAGAAACACTCCATAAACTCCTTTGCATCCTTCACACGATCCAACTCCAACCGTTGTCATCATGTCGTTACCAATAGCAAATGATTTGGACGCCACATGGAACTTCATCCAACCGGGGCTCGAATATATCCTCGGCTCACACGAGGACCAGGGTGTTACGTCTAAAATGTACATGAACTGTTATACTGCTGTATACAACTTTTGCGTCAATAAGTCTCGAAGAAGTAATAACGACCACCATCCAGGTTCGAACGACTCCAATCTGTATTCATTGGCAGGAGCAGAAATATACTCTAGATTGGACCAATATCTCACGCAATTCATCCGCAACCTTAAGAAAGATCCTAAAGATACCTTCTTGGAATTCTATGTTAGAAAATGGACTCGTTTTACAATTGGAGCAGGTTATCTCCATAACGTGTTCGACTACATGAATCGTTATTGGGTTCAAAAGGAACGTTCAGACGGTCGTAAAGACATCCACGAAGTCAATACTTTGGCGTTGAACAAATGGAAAACAGAGATGTTTAATGATAATGCAGAGGTATTGATCGGCGAAATCTTGGAATTGATCGAGAGACAAAGAAACAATCAAATCGTCAACACCCAATTGATCTCCATCGCCATCAAATCATTGGTTTTCTTGGGTCTCGAAACTCAAGATTCCAAGAAACCAAGTTTGCTTGTTTATATCAATTTCTTTGAAAAAGCATTTTTAGAAAAGACAAGTCAATATTACAGCAATGAGAGTGCCAAATTCCTCAGTGAAAACAATGTTGTTGAGTACATGAAGAAATGTGAAAGCAGATTGTCTGAAGAAATTTCAAGATCAAACAACTATTTAGAGGAACACACCAAGAAGTACTTGATGGATACATTAAACAAGGTCTTGATTGAAGATCACTCGCAAGAAATGTATAATCAATTTTTGACCTTGTTGGAACAAAACGAAATTGATCATATTCAAAGAATGTACAAGTTGCTTTACAAAGTCCCCAAGACAATTGATCCATTGGCAGACACCTTAGAAACCTACATTAAACAACAAGCATTATTGTCCATCGAGGATATGAGAATTTCAGTAGAAGTACAGGAGAATGCCACAGCTACTTCAGCCAAGCCAAAGAGAGGACAGGCTGCCATTGATCCAAAAACTTACATTAATACTTTAATTTCCATTTACATGCAATTTAATGAAATTGTGATTAAAGCATTCAACAAAGATCCAAGATTCATCAAAGCATTAGATAATGCATGTCGTTATTTTGTTAACAATAATCCTATTGCATTACCAACTCCAAAATCAGCTTGTAAGACCCCAGAACTCTTGGCCAAGTATTCAGATTTATTATTGAGAAGCAACAGCAAGGAGTCTGATATAATTGATATGAATGGGGATAACTTGATGATCATTTTCAAATTCATTAATGATAAAGACTCTTTTGAAGAGTATTACCGTCGTCAATTGGCAAAGAGATTGATAAACAGTAATAGTAAGTCAGAAGAATTAGAAGAAAGTATAATTCAAAGATTGCAAGAAGAGAACTCGATTGAATACACCTCCAAAATGACTAAGATGTTCTCTGATATGAAAGCATCTGAAGATTTGAAATCAAAGATTAATATGAGTAACCTGATTGTTAAGGATTTCAATCCTTTAATATTAGCACAAAGTATGTGGCCTTTTAACCATTCAAAGGATTACAGTTTGAAAGTTTCATCAGAACTAATAGAGCCATTTGAAAGTATTGTGAAGGCATATGATACTCAGCATAACGGTAGACAGTTGAAATGGCTTTGGAACCACGGAAGAGCAGAGGTCAAGGCCAACTTATCCAAGAAAGGAAAGCCACCATTCCTCTTCACTGTTAGTAATATTCAATTGATGATTTTGATTGCCTACAACAAAAGTAAGACCTACAAGGTTGGTGAGCTTTATGACGTTGTTGGAACTTCAAGAAATGTTTTTGAAGCTCACTTATTGCCATTGATTAAGTATAAGCTTATTGAGCAATCTGAAGCGGGTGAACTTTCTAATGACGAGATTACTCTCACCATCGTTGATGAGTATAAGTCCAAGAAGTTGAAGGTGAATTTTATCAGTGTGATCAAGAACACCGAATCAAAGCAAGAGGATGAAGAAGCCAATAAAGAGATCGACGAGACCAGAAAGAACTTCTTATCTGCATGCATAGTGAGAATCATGAAATCTAGAAAAGTGGTAAAACATAATGACTTGATCAATGAGGTATTACCTCAAACTCTGTCTAGATTTAAAGCAAAGATTATTGATGTCAAGAGGGTTATTGATCAATTGATCGAAAAGCAATACATTCAAAGAGTTGATGGTAATAGCTATGAATATCTTTCATAGAAAATTATTATGATCACCATTCTTTATCACTAGCATAGAAAATATAACTAATGTCCAATTAAATCAATTGTAAGGAATACACCGAATCATTTTCATTACGATATAGGTGTATTTCTGCTGTATGTCTTTGATTAAATTGACACTAAAGAATTCACCAAATAGCACACGTGATCGCATCGCCTTAACTACAGTGGAGCCTTCCAAAACTGGAATTGGTATCATGTCTAACAAGCGATTCAAACCTGAAAACTCAGTGGAAACTTCTTTAGTTGAATTCAATTCACACCATGAACAAAATAGTGATGTCCTTTATGAAAATGCTGTTATTTTAGAGGCACATGAGGGACCTGTGATCAGTGCAAAATTCAATCAAGCTGGTGATTTAATAGCAACTGGAGGATTAGACAAAACAATTAATGTATGGCATCTTCCTACTTCAGAATTCGAAGAAAACACCAATATAGGTATGATTACTGGTCATAGATCTGGTATTACTTCTCTTGACTGGTTATGGGATGATACATTAGTCAGTGCAAGTGGTGACCATACACTTGGGATATGGGACATTGAATCGGGAAAGAGAGTTAGGAAGTTGAATTCCCATAATAAGGTGATAAATCAAGTTTCTGCATCTCTAGACTCCATGATTGTTAGTGTTGGTGATGACGGGGCCACCATTTTATGGGATGCCAGAGAAAAAGCACCAATTCATACAATTGATTCTGAGTGTCCTGTTCTTACTGCCACATTTAATAACAAGGGAAATACATTCTACACCTCAGGCATAGATCCTATGGTCAATGCTTTTGATATCAGATCCTTAGATAAGGAGTTATGGAGATGCGGGGGTCAAAAGGACTCGATTTCTTCATTAGCAATAAATTCAGACGATTCGATACTTGTTTCTAGAGCATTAGACGGAACTATCTTAAGCTACAATGCCAAAGACTTCGTCCCTGAAGGATTTTCAAGAGTGAATGCCCAAGGATATGATGGAGCACCTTCAGGAAAGGAATTACAATTGATTAGAGTTTGTTTCAGTAAGGACAACGTGAATTTATACTCAGGCTCTGAAGACAGAACTGTCACCTCGTGGAATTTTGGAAGTAGGAATTTCACAAACAAATATACTGGGCATGATGGCACAGTGATAGATGTTCAGTATCATCCACATCATAGAATGGTAATGTCCACCTCTACAGACGGTACGGTGATTGTTAGAGAAGTGTAATTCTCACAATGTACTATTAATTCAAAAGCGAACTTTCTTCCTAGCAGGTTCTTGTGTGCCAGCTTTATGGCTATGCTTGTTGTTTGTGGATATTTGTTCGTCTTCAACCAACTCATCTCGGTTGGTTGACCGCATGAAGTCCTTTTTTACTTTTTCGGCTTTGATTTTGTTGAGCTTTTCAAGATTTGATTGATTGAATAGAAATACTTTCCAGTCACGGATCCAGCCGAGATCTGTATTAGTCACTGTGTCTTCATGATCCTTCAAGGAATATTCATCCTTTTGGGATACACTCACCGTTTCCAGTTGCGCCAAACAGCTAAATGAACAGTATTCAGCCTCATACAGTTCATGCTTAAGAAAATTGTGCTTCAAGATATAATTCTGCATTCCTGTATCATCAATAATGAATTCTTTACCATTTTCACTTTGAGTGTCCAGATCAGGTTGTGATCTTTTTTTATAAATCTCTTCCTCCAAGGTACCTCTAAGAACCAAAGTTTCAACAAAAACTTCCTTAGTTTGCCCAATTCTATGGGCTCTCTTTATTGCTTGTGCTTCCACAGAACGCTTCCAAACAGGACTAATGAAATATACGTGGGTGGCTGCGATTATTGTTAATCCATGCGACGCCAATTTAAGATCCATTATTAAAGTGATACCACCTCTTAATTCACTATCGAACGTGCTAAAATCAGCTAAGTTTCTGGCCCGGTCTTTAGCATTGATAAAGGTAGCATAAAGAATATAATCAATACCAAGGAGATCCAATAGTTCAGTTAAATAATACGCACTATCCTCAAATTCAAAAAATACTAGCGATTTGATATTACTTTTTTTATGCTCCAATAGACGGGATGCAAGATAGGATAATTTTGAGGATGCAGTTCCCAATATTTGAGCATTTTTCAAGCGTGTAGAAATATTTTTATTAGACTTAATCTTGAAGCTCTCAACTGCAGTTATCCTTGATTCTAGCCTCAAATTTGGACCTATTTCTTCTAGTTCTTTAACAACTGTCGGAAAATCCACCGCATTCTTAATTGAAGACTTAAGATTACTATCAAATTGCTGAGTGACGTCCTGTTTATTGAACTTTTCATTATTCCTTTTAACATTATCTTGCCAGTACGATTTCCAAAAAGGAATTGAAATGACCTCAAGTTTATCAGTCAATACATGATCATCTTCCATATGCAAAAATCTGTTTTTGTAGTAAAATTCCTGCACTTGATGTAAATGAGGAGCTCCAAATACACTGATATCCTGATTACTTTCAGGATGCGGGATTTCAAGATTTCCTATACCAAAAGCTTTCACAAAGACTTCAGGCAATCCAGATACAAAATATGGCATTTCATGTAACAACGCAGAACTTCTCCATCTGGAATTTCTCAAAGCTTCCTTTGATGCATGAACAGACAGTTTTAATAATTCTAGGTCACATTCATTGTAAACGGTACCTCCTAATTCTTCATTTTTCTTCATAGATTTCTCACAGACCTCAATTAATAATTCAACATCCAGTTGTTTGAACCCAGTCCAGTGGAATGTAGCTCTTTGAAGGTTTAAAATCAACCTTCTTAATTGTTGGGCATTGCTAGGATGAAACATGTAATCGACATCTTTTCTCTCTGATGAAACTGCATTCACAGCCAAAACTGCAGTGAATAAATTAATCGAAAGTTTATTGTGAAATGATGGTTCTAAGAATACAACTTCATGGTGTAGCTGAGGAAGTTTGAGCTCATTTTCAAAATCAGTCAAATTATGCCGTACGATAATCGACTTTAGTAAATTTAACAAGTTGAACTTAGATCCAAACTGACCCAACTCCAATGGTTTCATGATTTTCAATGACCAATACTTTGGTTGAGAATGAAAGGGTTCAATCTTCAAAAAGTTCCCAATAATCGTTCCCAATTTTATTAAATCATCTCTCTCATTGAAATTGTTCTTTACGATATATTTTGATATCTTTTTGGGCAGTGGATTCTCTGGATTTTCTCTTATATCCTCTTGTTCATCCATATACAATTTAGTTAGACCAGAAGTTGGAGTACCTGTTACTGCCCATTTCCGTTCACAGTGCATAGATTTGCATAATTGACTGATTCGCGAAACTTTGGAGGAAAGAGTATGTCCTTCATCAATAATTATTCTTTTCCAGTATATTTGCAGAATTGGACCGTTGGAAGCTACATCTCCGATATGCCTGGAAATGAATGAATTCGTCGAAATAATCACATCATATTTGATGAGCTCTCTAGGATCATTTGACATTTCATTAGTGTAAAGTAACTTCCCGACTTGAATAGGTTTTTTGAACTGGTTTGATAAAAATATGACTTTGAGATATTCGGCTTGTACATGTTTTCGCATTTCATTGTTCCATTGATTTAATAAATTATCAGGAACAATTATTAATGTGGTATTACACATCAATAATGTACGATATATCCTTCCTTCTTCGGGTGAGTCCTGCTCAGCTATTCGTATTCTAGAAGAAGAAGTTCTGGTTCTCAAAACAAATGGAGATGCATATTCTTTAGCCATCAACGGAATTTTGAACGACCCAGTAGTATTCTGTAACTGATTCACGATTGTTTCTGGTAAATCTGATTTGAAATATCTCCATGGCATTGACTTTTCAAGAATGTAATTTTTGCACAAATCAAATAGTGAGAGAACACCCATCTTTTCTTTGTTTGAATCATCGTAGAGTAACATATTTTGAGGAATTTGAGAAGTTTCATGAGCTGTAATACAAATTAAGCTCCAGCATATAAGAGTTTTTCCTAAACCCATATTTTCTGCCAAGATACCACCCTTTGGAAGATCATACGTTTCAGGAATTCTATAGATCTTACTGTTTACTAGATCAAAATAAAATATGGAAGATGAAGGAAATATGGAAGATGAAGGAGATCTTAATTCGATAAAGTTTGGGATAATTGCTTTCTTTGCAAAGGACTCTTTCTCAATCATAGTTCCTAGAGATCTTGCTTGGAAAGGATAAAGGACAGATTTAATTCCTTTTATATTGTTTACACCCATTTTTACTGATCTGAGTAACTCTGAAATGACTTCATTGGGTGATGGCAATCCTAAAGAGGATGTCTGTGGTGTTTCTATGAACTGTGATAAATCTGGAGACTGTATTTGATCGTACAATTGCCGAACAACATCATTTAAGTCATTGTCTGGTTGGTCACAGTCAACTTTACTGTGGTTTAATCTTTGATTTGTTTTCCACCTGTAAATATGACTGTTTAGCCGGTTTTCCAAGGACACTCCATAAAAATCTATCATTGTATCTGTCGTAAATGTGGTCCAACCTTCTTGGCTATAATCCATTATACAAAGAAGTCTATTGAAGGCCGTCTTGAATCTTGATTCTATCTTTGCTCTATTACGTCTTGAATTTCTCCAATCTTCAAAAAATCGTGTGCCATTGATATCACTGGGTATCATATACAATCGTACCTTGCAAATTGGCACTTCGGTACTACCATAGGTGACATGCCCTAATTTATAGGTGGCCATGAAATATCTGAAATTGATGAGAAATTGGAGGTCTAGAATAGCAGGATTTGCTTTGGCCACCGTATTTGCATTCAAGAAATTCAAATCGAGCCATTTCCAACCTATACTCCGATGATCGTTGTTCAAATTTGTCAATGGTTTGGTATGTAGATCCTTTTCATTTTTTAAATAAGTATCCTTGGACACTTGAGCCTTATATTGCCTTTTGGAACTCTTGAACTCTTTAAACGAATCTGTTTGCTTCAAAACTAGAGGAGATGAAGTGGTATCTTTCACTTTATGGTTAATGACATTCATGCCTCCACCTATATGGATTTCCTTCGGCAAATTGACAAATTGGATACTTCCAACACCGATGAGGTTTGAAAAGTCATTAGATAGTTCGACAATTGATTGGAATGTCGACAATTTGGAGGAAATGGGCATATATCGTGATGCTAAATTAGTTGCAGCTTCACTTTGATCACGATAAGATGCAGGAGAGCGATTCGTGCAGTACCGGAGAGATAGATGATTGAATTCTATGTAACCACCCCAAAAAATCACACAGGCAACTCCAGCCTATGGTAACTTTAAATTTTTCGTGCAGGTGACATCATAGAACCATAATGTTTTAAAAGTTGACAGTCACAAAAGCAAAAAGAGAAAAGAACAGGCAGAGGAGTTTTTCAGATTTTATTGTCTAACTGGTTCTTAGAAATTAACTAAACTAAGAAGTTCAGAAAGAATACCGAGGAGTAATATCAAAGGCATCTGTCAATTTTTTGACTCAAAATTTTTTCAGTTACTTATTGATTTATAGCAGCACATGTCTACTTTAAATATTGTTACTTCTCCATAATATCCTATAATATGAAAATCACATTATCAATGTTGTTTCCAATGCTATGTTGAACAAAATTACCCATCTGAATCAACTTTAGCAATTTGATTTCCAATGCCAGTACCTGAAAATACACCTATGAATATTTTCAAACAATCAGGATATGTTAGGCATGTTCCCACTACTATGCTGCGTGTGCAGGCCTATTTTTCCTTATATTAAATGAGCATAATAAGTTGTAGTACTTCACCATCATGAAGACATACCTACTACAAATACCCACCAAGCGGACTGAAGAAGTCAATTGGATTAAGCCATTGAACAACTATCTCCTCTCAATATATGGATCGACATCCGATTACCAAGAAGATGTCACCTCTCTCGATAAGTTGAGACTGGATTTGAGGGGCGCTGCAGCAACTACAACAGGAATCAAACTTTATTGCAAGTACTACAGCCAGATCGAATTGCTTGACTTGAGAGTTCCCTTTTCAAGCGTAAACAGACATAAGAAGATCAATTTTGAATGGCATGATGTGTTTCAGACTGGCGTTTCTCATAAACAACTTGCATTGCCTTTTGAAAAGGCCAACATTCTTTTTAATCTAGCAGCACTCTTCTCTGAATATGGAGCACAAAGATACAACGAATCTCAAAGTTCTTCTGCAGCTGAAGCTGGTAGTGCCAATGACTTGATCACGGAGTCGATCAAATCCTTACTGCAGGCTGCTGGTGTATTCCAATTTATTCAAGAAAACTTCCTTCATGCCCCTTCATACGATTTAAGCCAATCAACCATCAAATTCTTGGTGAAACTTATGTTGGCTCAAACACAAGAAATTCTAGTGATGAAAGTAATTAGTGGAGATTTTGAACAGAAGAAAAATTCCTTAATTTCCAAATTGTGCAGAAGTTCTGCCGCCCACTTTGAAGAATGCTTCAAAATGATAAAGGAACTTGATCCAAGCTCTGCTAGTGTCTCTACAACCGATGATCTTGAAGCAGAGGAATCACAAGATGATTGGGAGACACCTGTAAGTACAGATTATGAAGAAGACAGTCCAAGCTCTTTAGTGGATGCAGATCTTGATGAAGGATGGATTGCAGTGGTTCATTTTAAAATGTTGTATTACAAATCACTTGCTTTCTATTTCAATGGTTTGAATTGTGAAGCAGGTAGAAAATATGGTGAAGCTTTAGCATACTTGACCAAATCTTCAGAAATCTTGCATGCTGTCCCAAGTTTGACACTCAAGACCATAAGTAAGAATATTGGAGGTGAGGCGTATGAATTATTGGATAACTATAAATACCAAAAGGATGCAGTGTCAATCAAGTTGACTGATCTCACTAAAGATAATGATTTGATCTACCACGATATCGTTCCTTCTTTGGCTACTTTGCCAGACATTAAACCTATGGATAGCACAAAAATTATTCCCATGAATAAGATTGAAATCTTCCAGCAAATTAATGAACATAATTATAGCAATTTCTTGACAAACGTGGTCCCTATCAACATTTATGAACTATTGAGTTTTTATTCTGAAGAGAAATCTCAGTTTTTGAGAAACGAATTAGACATGGTTGATGTTTCAAACGAAGAATTGTCGTCTATCCTCGAATATTTGAAATTGCCTCAAGCACTTGTTACTGTGAAGGAGTTATTAGGAAATGATGATTTAACAGCAGATTCAACTGGTTCAGCTGAAATCGATCCATCTTTATTAAGAATGGCTGATGAAATCAATTCAAAGTACCATGAAGATGAACAGAACAAAAGTCAAATTTCACAATTACGGAACCAAATCTATTCTAACATCACTGCCAGTGAAAACAGCTTGAAGAGTGCTCAAGGAGTAGTTGATTCAGAGAGATTAGCAAAATGCAAAGAAGATTTGATAAAAATTAAAAAGGCCTTATATGATGCTACTAACTCTGATGGAAGGTTATTTGGACTTATTAATGATTCTAACAATGCTCTATACAGCACATTAGGTAAAGGTTCTAGGTCAATAGAATTTAGACAGCTTTTTGAAGTTCAAACCATTCAAAATAAAGAGAAAATGTTAATTGATGAAATCAGCTTACTTGATATTGATGACAGTAAAGTATCGAATCCACACGCCCAAATAAGAGGTCAAATCAAAAAGGTAGGGGATATTTTGAGTGATTTGAATATGGTCAGAAGTAATAAATCTAAATTGATTGAAGCATTGAAGAAAGAGATTCATGAGGATGATATATCTGACATTTTGATTTTAAACAGTAGAATAAAGAGCTCCAACGAGATCAAGCAAGTGATCTTCCCTGAGGAAATGAAGAAGTTTGAAGTGTATGCTGGAGAACTTGACAAGTTGGTAGAAAAGCAAAAGACATTCATCGAGGAATTACGTGGCGAATGGGAGCTTTTGTCAACTAATCACGAAGTCAAGCAGGTTCAAAAGTCACAAAAGTTCCAGAGTCAATTGATTCTGGAGCAGAAGCGTAAGATTGAAGAGTTATATGAATCATGGAAACAATATTCTGGAGGATTAAGCAATGGTGTTAACTTTTACAGACAATTGAACAATTATAGTGAAAACATGAAGCACAAGATTACCGAAGCTTCAAAAACACCGATGGCCGCAGCCCCTCCTCAGAGCTACCGAGAAGCTGCACCATCACTACCTCCTAAGCAAGGTTCAACATATCCAGTGCCTCAATATTCTGGAGGTCACCATGGTGGAGGCATTAGTCATCAGGTCTACAGCTCACAGGTGCCTGGGTTTAGTGTAGGCCCTGAAAATTCCTCGCGCTTCTCTACCACAGAAAATACTCACTATGACCGCCCGCCCCCACCAGGGAAGGAAAATATACATTCATTCACCCAAGGATCTACGCAAAGAGACAACGGTTCCAGCAATGGAACAGGTGGTGACCTTATCTATAACAACCCTTCGACTTACCAACCAAACATGTACAACTTTTTCTCCAATGAGTGAGTTTGTTGAAGGGCTGTCAATTTGTAACTCTTCAGTCTGCTATTACAGGGCTCACATCTAGTAAGAAAACCAGGACAGGTTAGATTCAGCAGACCGCATTCCATAGCCCGAATTGAAGGATCAGAAACCTAAAATAAAAATATTAGATAATGCCGACCAGATACCGTGGTTATTATGAAACCTGATTTGGAATGCACTTCCAGCCCAAAGCCTTCTCCAAGGTTCCCTTGAGATACCGAGTCAAATGAGCTGCAGTGATCTACAGAAATCCGTGACTAGGAAGGAAACCATGCTGATCATCTGCAACTTATTCAATCCTTGACATCACAGGCAACAGTTTTGTTATACAATTCTTCGTGTATTTTTCTTATACGTATTGTGACAACAAAACCAAAAAAAAATAACGTACCACTTGAAAAAATAATACATAATAGTGCGGACATTGCCTATATTCAGGTAAATGTTTACTGCATCCTGCGACGATTTTGGGTTTCGCATTTGCCCCCGCATCGTAACGCCACAGATCATATGTTTTTCAAACTTTTCTCGTTAGGCGTTAGCGATTCAGCCGAGTTTCAAATCCATGACCATCTAGCCCTAGTTCCAAGTCAAATAGTGTCCATCTAGTGAAGAGATACACCATCAACAGACCTAAAAATGTCCATGCTGTCCACCATACTTCTGATTTAAAAAAGTTACCATCGCAAGATCCTTGACCCAAAACCCTCGGCTTCGGAATATGTGCCCTTGAACTCTTATGGTCGTATTTTTTTAATGGTTGCGTGTTATGACCAATCAGTGCTCAGGCGCAGAATATTGTACTGTACGCGCACTATGGATAGCCGTCAATATATGGGCATCCCCACCCATGTACATGATATGTGAATATTATAAATATTTCGAGATCTCCGGGTTTTGGTGAGTTTACCCAAAAATGCGTTATTCGTCCGTCATTTCTGGTTTGATGTTGGCAGCCTCTGCGCTGGCCTTCATTAGCTGCAGTGCCACCCAAAAGTGTCCTGAAGACACTCCATGTTGTTCTCAATATGGTGTCTGTGGTACCGGTTACGTTTGTGCCAACGGTTGTAACATCAAGAACTCCTTTAACATGTCCTCATGTCTTCCTATGCCAAAGATGGGATCTTTTTCCACCGAATTCGACTCCCTTGACAAGCTTAAGGTTTCCATCGACTACTTAGGTAATGCCTCTGAAGTCGACTGGTTGTACAGTGGATGGGTCGATGTTCACGACGACGCCTTGTTGATCCAAATGCCTCAATACTCTGGAGGTTCCGTCATCTCGTCCACCAAGTACTTGTGGTACGGTAAGGTTACCGCCTGGTTGAAGAGTTCGCACTTGCAAGGAGTGATTACTTCTTTCATCACCTACTCCGACGTCGAAGATGAAATCGATTTCGAGTTTGTCGGTTACAACATTAACCAAGCCCAATCCAACTTCTACTCTCAAGGTGCTTTGGATTACACCAAGGGTAACAACGCTACTGTTGACAATGTCTTCGAAAACTGGCACTCATACACCATTGACTGGAAAGAGGACCAAATTGACTGGTCCGTTGACGGTAAAGTTGTTAGAACTCTTAACAAGAAGGACACTTTCAACGCCACCTCCAAGAAATTCGGTTTCCCACAAACCCCATCCAGAATTCAAATGTCCCTTTGGCCAGGAGGAAATGAGACCCTTCCAATCGGTACCAGAGCTTGGGCTGGTGGTTTGATCGACTGGAACTCTCAAGACATTAAGGACAATGGTTACTACTACGCCTACCTTAAGAATGTTACAGTTGAGGCTTACGACATGCCAAGCAACGTCGCCAAGGACAACACCAAGGGTGACTTCAACTACTATATTTACAACAGCACTGACGGATGGCAAGAAAACGTCATGCTTACCAACAAGAACTCTCTTATTGGAAGCCAAGATGCCACTGGTTTCAACCAATTAACCAACTTGATCAAGAATCAAACCAGCTCTGCTTCTTCTTCTGCCTCTTCTTCTGCCTCTTCTTCTGCTTCTAGATCTGGTTCTTCTTCTGCCTCAGGTTCTTCGAGTGCATCTGCTTCTAGATCTTCTGGTTCCGGTTCTTCATCTACCTCTGGTTCTGGTTCTGGTTCTGGCTCCGCTTCCAGATCTGGCTCTTCATCTGGTCCTACAGCCAATACCTCCAACTCCGGTTCTTTCTCTCAAAACTCTGCCGCTTCTTCATCTTCTACCAACGCTGCTGGTTCAATCATGGTTGGTAACTCCATTATGGACAAAGTTGTTGCTGGTGTCGCTGCTGCAGCTGCCTTTGGATTTTCTTCCATCTTTTAGACTATGAATTGTAGCATACCTACATTCTTCCATTATATAATTCTATGTTTCATTTAGAGTACTAACAATGTAGAGTTGGTTAAGAATACAAGGTAATCACTTTCGATAATGCAGATACGGCCCTCTAGATCGTGTCCCCCACATATATTCCAACAGAATTGTTATCTCGTCTGATTAGTATAGTTGTACGAAGCCAATTGTTACCTGAAGGAAGTATCAGAATTAAACCTGAGACATAGCACTATAACCATATTTCCGCTTGGCATTGTTAAACATTCATCATAATAATCAACAAAAATAAACTTTAATGGTACAGCAAAAGGGAATACTAACAATAAGTAGATAGACTAAACTTGAAATTTGAAATCATAACATATCGATTCAACGCGTATTGTCCAATTCCTGGTGTTAATATCTTCATAACTCACCTCACCAGAAAGTTTAAACCCCAAGAGGAAACCTCTTAATAGGACGAATGTTAGCATCATTAAAAATTAAAACTTTAGTCCATTACTACATTCTACTTAAATTCCTACTGTGCTGGAAATACCTAACTGATAAACTTACCTACAAGAGATATAATGGCTGACACAAAACAGGTATGCAAAGGTAATTATTTGATATGAATAGGGTGTAGGGTTCAAAATCATCTAAACGACGTGATTTTGAGACTTCCCTACTATCTCTAGAACTAGCAGCCAAAATTCGAAGAAGACTCTTCACGAATAGACTGCAAAACTGAATAAGTTGTAGATTGTTGTAATGGTCTTGAATAGACATAATTTTCCTCGTTTCTGAAATGGCCGTGAAAATCATCATCTCCATTAATTGTTCTCTCGCCACTTTCACACCAACTAAATTTTCTAGGTATAATCAAATCAAACGATATTTTAGTGCCTTCGTCTTGGTTTGGTGTAACATGTGCTGTTGAACATTGTTCGATATATTTGGGTGAAAAGTTTACCCCAGATGTATGGCAATCTTCTACTTCAATCTTGGTGCTTCTGGTGGTGGGATAGTAGCATTCAATTGTTTCCACTTTTCTCTTTGAAAATAGTTTCTCCTGGTAGCATGAACCTTCATCATTCCGTGACAATGACAGAGAGTTATTTACAACAGTTCTTGACCACCATTGTCCAAAGGAAACGGAGAAATAAGGAGATATTCTTGATGTTGTACTTTTCCAGCGATCTGGCCAGCTAGAGTATAGTTCAGATTCAGATATTGACTCAGTTTGACTTGTTCCAGAACCTCGAAAGGTATTCTTACTCCATTTCCTGATCATTGGAGATATTTGCTTAAAGCCATTCTTTACCTTACTTAGAGATATTTGCTTTGCATTTGCTGTGGTTTCCTTTGTGCGGTAAATTTTGGGACTACACTGAGGTCGAATCCGAGATGGAAGTCGCCAAAAATCAGAGTTGTTGTTGAGCTGATGTTTTTCTGCTGTTAGTCCGCCAATTAAAGTTCGAAACCTCATTTCTATCTCGGTCAATCTAATTGCGATCACAAATAGACTCTGTTGTTGATGCGTAACAAGTAAACGAGTATATTGATCTTGGAAGTAAACGAAATTAGTTATATTAAAACTGAACGATCGATCATAATACAAAGTAAACTACCCAAGATATTTTATAAAAAAAAGTTTATTTCATTTTGATAATTATTGGTACCTTTGTAAAATTTATATAATTCTATCTGATTTTCTTGTCGCTTGCCCGAAACAAAAATGGAAAACCAAATCTTGCTTGGAAGGAATATCCAACGTAAAATTTATCCAATTGAACCGGAACCACAGTAGAAAGCAACCTTTCTACTGTACACATTCACATTCACCATTCACTTTTAAAACTAAAATTATTTCAAACTAAAGTAGGTGAGTTCCTCACCTTTCATTGACCCGGCTCAAAGAAAAGGTAGAGTAAATGTTGTAAGTAAAATGATGAAATTGACCAAATTGAATAAAGGGGGAAAATGTCTTAAATCAAGATCTATACGAATTCATCTACTATAGTTTCCATTCCCGCTAGTACTACATTAGTTATTTGACTTACGGTTGTATCAATAGCACCAAAAAGGGAAAAGAGATTAAAAAGTCAATTTTATATAATTAAATAGCATTTGTAAAAAGGGATAGTGATTAATTTTTAACATTTCATGGGCAACAGTTGAGCTCAACTGTACAACATTCTGTAACTCCTGCATGAAAAATGTCGCGGATCATGTCGCATGTCGCGGCCCCACGCGACCTCGTCCATTTTCAAAAGGCCAACAACACTTACTATTCCACAACCACCACCATGAAGATGCTCACCAAATTCGAGTCTAAGTCCTCAAGGGCTAAGGGTGTGGCATTCCATCCCAAAAGACCTTGGGTGTTGGTATCTCTTCACTCTTCCACCATCCAATTATGGGATTATCGTATGGGTACCTTGATTGACAGATTTGAAGAACATACTGGACCTGTCAGATGTGTCAGCTTCCATCCTACTCAACCCTTATTTGTATCCGGAGGTGATGATTATCTGATTAAAGTTTGGTCTTTGAAGGATCGTACTTGTATTTTCACCCTTCACGGACACTTGGATTACATTCGGACTGTGTTTTTCCATAATGAGTTACCATGGATTATTTCGTGTTCTGACGACCAGACCATCCGTATCTGGAACTGGCAGAATCAACAAGAGATCGCTTGTTTGACGGGTCACAATCATTATGTTATGTCTGCACAATTCCATCCAAGCGAGGATTTGATTGTTTCTGCTTCCCTAGATCAAACCGTTCGTGTTTGGGACATTTCTGGCTTGAGAAAAAAGCATTCTGCTCCAACGTCTGCTGCCAGATCCTTCGAAGATCAATTACAAAGACAACAATTGCCGCAACAAGATATTTTCGGAAACGTCAACGCCATTGTCAAATACGTTTTGGAAGGACATGACAAAGGTGTCAACTGGGCCGCTTTCCACCCAACTTTGCCATTAATTGTTTCTGCAGGTGATGATAGATTGGTCAAGTTATGGCGAATGAGTGATTCAAAAGCATGGGAAGTCGATACCTGTAGAGGTCACACTGGTAATGTATTGAGTGCCGTCTTTCACCCACAGCAAGATTTAATTCTTTCTGTCTCGGATGATAAGACTATTAGAGTGTGGGATCTCAACAAGCGTGTTCCAATTAAGCAATTCAGAAGAGAACATGATCGTTTCTGGTTGATCACTTCCCATCCTACCATGAATTTGTTTGCAACTTGTCATGACTCTGGTGTTATGGTTTTCAAGTTAGAAAGAGAACGCCCTGCTCATGCTTTGTTCCAAAATAAGATGTTTTATGTTAATGCTGCTAAGCAACTTCAATCATACGACTTCCAAAGACAAGAAGCCTCCTTGCCAATGTTAAGTTTGAAAAAAATTGGTAAGACCTGGTCCTTCATGAGGACCTTGTCTTACAACCAATCTGATCACTCCATTTTGGTTACTCATGGTGAAGGTGATAATGGTGGATATGCCTTAATCTCATTACCAAAGCATGTCACCGGTGCAATTGAGCCTACCGACATCAGACAAGGAGAAGGTAAGTTCGCATGCTTCATTTCTAGAAACAGATTTGTCACCTTCATCAAGTCCTCTAAAACGTTATACGTTAAGGACTTATCAAACAATATTACCAAGACCGTTCAACTTGATTCTTCTGTCAATGATGTGATGTATGGTGGAGCTGGTAGAGTCTTATTGGTTAAGAGCCATTCAGTAATCAACTATGATGTGCAACAAAGAAAAGAATTGGCCGAATTGAATGTTAACAATGTAAAGTACGTGTCAACATCCAACGATGGTCAATATTTAGCTTTCTTATCCAAGCACACCATCACCATTGCTGACAGAGATTTGAACCTAATTACATCTATGCATGAAACAATCAGAATCAAGAGTGCTGCTTGGGATGATTCTGGTGTGTTGTTGTATTCCACTTTGAATCATATTAAGTACACTCTTTTGAACGGTGATAATGGTATTATCAAGACCTTACAAAACACTTTATACATCACTAAGATTGTCAACAACCTTGTTTACTGTTTGAATAGAAGCGGAGAGGTCGAAGTTTTGAACATCGACCCGACCGAGTACAGATTTAAAAAGTCATTAGTCAACAAGAATTTCGGAGAGGTTTTGAGGATTATCAAGGGATCGAACTTGGTTGGTCAAAACATTATTGGATACTTACAAAAGAAAGGATACCCTGAAATTGCTTTACAATTTGTTCAAGATCCAGAAACCAGATTCGAATTGGCCTTAGAATGCAGTAACATGCAAGTTGCTCTTGAGCAAGCAAAGATTTTGAACAACCCAGGAATTTGGGAAAAGCTTGGTGAAGAGGCATTGAACCAAGGTAACCTTGACGTTGTGGAATTCGTTCAACAGCAATTGCATCACTTCGATAAGTTATCTTTCCTATACTTACTTAGAGGAGACTCAGAGAGATTGACGAAGATGTCAACTATCTCTGAACATCGTGGTGATGTTTCCAGTTTGCTTCAAAACACATTTTACAATAATGATATCGAAAAGAGAGTTAAGGTATATATTCAAAGTGGGTTACTCCCTTTGGCATATACATTGGCCAAATCCAATGGAATGGATCAGTTGGCTGAGGAAGTTTTGAAGCAAGCAGGTGTTGAAGAAAGTGATGTTACCTTACCAAAGTTAGGTTCATCTTTATCATTACCTCAATCAACCAGCTCTCCTATCGAAAATTGGCCATTGAAAGATAGTTCCTTGTCTTACTTCGAGACTGCTCTTAAGTCTGGTAACCTTGAGAACTTGAGCATTGAAGACAATGTCGAAGAAACTCGTGCTGTTAATACCGTGGAGTATGAAGATGCTGATGAAATTGACTTTGGTGAAGACGAAGAAGCAGATGGTGGTGCTTGGGATATGGGTGACGAATTAGACATCGACGACGATATTCCTGAAGATGTGGAAGTGTTTGCTTCCTCCACAAGTGATGGTGAAATAGGGACCTGGCTTAGTAATGCCAAGACCGCTGCAGGCTATGTTGCTGCAGGATCGGTTGAACAAGCTGCTTCATTATTGAATAAACAATTAGGTGTTGTCAATTTCGAACCATTACGTCCAAGGTTTGTTGAAGTATTCCAAGCTTGTAAATTACAATTACCAGGTATTGATGATTTACCTCCAATGAAAGACTACATCAGAGTTGAAAATGACGAAGACAATCCATCTAAATTTAAGCCTTTCATTCCAGGATATGATACTTTGGAAGAAAGATTGCAAACCGGCTTTAAGCAATTTAAGGAGAATGATTTAAAGGCAGCCATTGTCACCTTCAAAGAGATTATCTACACTATTACAGTTATTACGGTTGAAGACGAAGAACAAGAAGCCAAATGTAAGGACATTTTGCTCTTGTGCCGTGAATACATTTTAGGATTGTCCATTGAATTAGAACGTCGTGCATTGGATACATCTAACATCAAGAGAAATTTGGAATTGGCAGCTTATTTCACCAGAACCAAGCTTCAGAACCCACATAGAGTCAATGCGTTACAAGTTGCCATGACTCAAACCTTTAAAAATAAAAATTATGCCAGTGCGTCGTACTTTGCAGGTGAGCTTTTGAAGATCGTTTCGAGTGGTACCAGAGCTGATCAAGCACAAAAGTTGAAAGCCAAAGCAGACTCTGTGTCAAGTGATGCTGTTGAAATAGACTTTGATCCATATGCTGAATTTGAGATCTGTTCCGCATCTTACACTCCAATTTATAAGGGTTCCCAATTTGTCACCGAAGAATTGGTTGGTGCTAAGTACAAACCAGAATACAAGGGTAAAGTTTGTAAGATTACAGGCATCACTGCAATCGGAGTTCCTGCTTCTGGTTTACGTATCATTGGTTAGTACCATTTATATTTGTTTATTTGAAATCTGTCACACGATTGATTGTAGAATTATGCCCATTTAGGTTTTGGACAATCTGTGACGTCTGAATCAAAATAGCAACAAAGAAACTTGGAATAGGTTCATTACTACGTCAGATTCCTTCTGGTTACTCCCCATTGATTTACTGCACCTTTCGCTAGTTTGGTCAGTTGTACATTGACAGAAGATTTTCGCTTGATAACCCGCGTTTTATTTGAGATCGCAGCAAAAAAATTTCACCAAATCCCCACTACAAAGCCAACTGAAAAGGTCACTGTTTGAAACCACGCAAATCCTCTCGGAATAATTGAATTTTTACGAGAAAATAGCCGTGCATTTGTTTAATATCACCGTTTGTTTATAGAAACCTTTTGGATTTTTCAAGATGAGTGAAGCCATCAAGCTCAAGGATGTGGGAAACGCCTTCCTCAAGGAGCAAAAGTACAACGAAGCAATAAAAGCATATACCAAGGCTATCGAGCTCGACTCCAACAATGCTGTTTTCTTCTCAAATAGAGCACAAGTTCACATCAAGCTTGAAAATTATGGATTGGCCATTATCGACTGTGATAAGGCATTGTTGATTGATCCCAACTTCATGAAGGCATACTATCGTAAAGGTGTTTGTCAAATGGCCATTTTAAAGCATAAAGAGGCACAGCAAAACTTCAAGATCATTCTCAAAAGTTTGCCTAATGATAAGCTTACACTTGAGAACTACAAACAATGTACAAACTACTTGAAACGTCAAGCTTTTGAGAAAGCCATAGCTGGGGATGACAAGGTCTCAGTCATTAGTACCGTGGATTATGAAGGTATTCAAATTGAAAAATCGTGGGAGGGTCCGTCTTTGGATATCAAGGTCGAAAAACAAGATAACGAAAATGTCCCAGTCAAGGTCTCTATTGAAGGATTGGATATCAACTATTTGAAATACATGATCAAATTATTCAAAGAGGGTGGAAGATTGCCAAAGAAACATGTTTTTGCTTTCGTGGCCAAGGTCTACGAGCTATTCCATGAAGAGTCAACCATGGTTGAACTCGTGATGCCTCACTCCAGAATACAAAGGGTGGACTGTAAAGATGAAATCTACTTGGAAAAGGCTAAAAAATTAACTGTGGTGGGTGACACGCATGGTCAATTTTATGATGTTCTTAACTTGTTTGAGAAATTCGGATATGTGTCAGATGAACATATTTTCTTGTTCAACGGTGATTTCGTTGATCGTGGCTCTTGGTCTTGCGAAGTTGCATTATACTTGTATGTATTGAAGATTTTGTTTCCAAGATCAGTCTACCTCAACCGCGGTAATCATGAAACCAATGATATGAACAAAGCTTACGGATTTACTGATGAATGTGAACACAAGTATTCCAAGAAGATATTTGAAGTATTCGCTGAATCATTTGGTGCCTTACCATTAGCAACTTTGATTAATGGCTCATACTTATGTATGCATGGTGGCTTATTCTCCGATGATAATGTCACATTGGATGATATCAAGAACTTCAACAGATTCCCAAGCTCCGGATCCACACAACCACCAAGAGAGGGTATTGCAATGGAATTGTTGTGGACTGATCCACAATCAGAAGATGGAAGATCTCCTTCTAAGAGAGGTATTGGTATGCAATTTGGGCCAGATATCACTGAAAAGTTTTGCTTGAATAACAAAATAAGAAAAGTGTTGAGATCTCATGAAGTTAGAATGGGAGGTGTTGAAGTAGAACATAAAGGCAGATTAGTTACTGTTTTTAGTGCTCCAAACTACTGTGACAGCACTGGAAATTTAGGTGGTGTTGTCCATTTCACTGAAAACAGCAAATATGTCAAATCGAAAGATAATGGAGAAGGTTACAAGGATATCAACGATGTAAACTCTCCATGGGACTTGACCATGGAAACTTTCACTGCAGTTCCTCATCCTGATATCAGACCAATGGCCTATTCCAAGAGTGGTTTTGGATTTTAATCACAAGGTATTCAATGTATAGTAGATGGTTACCATTCCAGCCGACACAAGAAAAAATGGAATGAAGATAGATTCATACATTTAGAAATAAATGACTACACGATGTCAGATAAACCAGTACTGAAGAATTTCAATCAAAAAAGATCTTCTGATTCTTTTTGATGAGCTTGACCGTTCAATACATCAAGTTGTCCCCTCTCATATATTTCATGTTATCGCATTTTTGGCCATTTTCTTAATAAATTCTATATGAAATCAGAAACAACGTTTCAGAATAAGATTAATACCGGTGCAGAAATTCTTGATGATATTTCGGGGTACCTACTAATTCTTCATAGTTGCAAGTATTCCATACTGCACATGAACAATATTTTAGGTTGTACACGAAGTCAATACTACATACAACCCCAGATTATTGTCAAACCCTCAACCTTTCCAATACCAAACAATCTTGAATAGGAGATGCTGCTGATGAATATTGACGATGAACCCGATGAGTGGGACCAGAGAATCATGAACACTGGGTGTCATGATGAGAATCTCAAGTTACAGCTTTGTCATGCGGACAATAGAGACTGGCGGAAGTGTCTTAATGAGATGAAGGCCTTTAAAGAATGTTGGGACAAAAACAAGAATAACGAAAGAACCAGCACGGTAAACAACGATACCCCGTAATTCTACCTCAGATATTAGAAACCAGACCTGTGTATGAGGTACAGGTATGCATACGGTTTAATATTGTTTCTGATTTATTGGATAAAATCGCTTTCGGGCAACACTTTCTAGGAACCGCAAATTGAGCCCATGTTGAAAGCATTCAAATAAAATTAGGCTATCACTCAAATGGCAGAAATAATCATCAAACTTGGTAAATTAGATCATTCTTTATTGATGATATTTATATATAGTATAGATCATTTACATTGTAGTTACAATCAAAAATGCTTGACCCCAACTTAAGTGAACAGAGGTGGGTCAGAAACCCACCGGTTATATAACGGACCATAACGTGTTGGTGCACAAATGCTGTTACAAGAAGGAATCCATGTTAGGCACTCCCCATTAAAACACGAGCAAAATGATGTAAAACGGGAGTTTTCACGAATGCTAATCAGGCAATCAAAAAGTGTAGCACATATGTGTCCTTCGTTTTCACAATAAAATCCAAAGTTTCTCTTGTGAACTGAAAGTTCATCCATACTCATTACATCGGTCCTGTCGTGATTAAGAATAAGATCCGATCCCTTCAATAATTCCAACCATTTTTCGATGACGTAATACACATAAAAATCGGGATGTAAGTATTCCTTCCAATGTAATACTTTTGAATGTGTACCAAGCCAAACATCCAAGGCATTAATGGTATCGAATGCTTTACCTTTCATGTGTAAAATATAGTTTTGGTCTAATATAAGCGAATTGCCTTTTTGAGTGGCACCGTATGTCATATGATCATTTCCAATCTTATAAAATCCCGAGAAAAATTGAAGCATTAACACATCCCCCTCGTTGATTCCTTCTGGACCACGAATGTATATTGTTCTGCCATCGACTCCCACATAGGGGAAATTCGCTTTCTGCAGCAAGATAGGATAATTGTAACTTGCCCAGTCTGTTGGTTGAAAGTCAATAAGATTTTCGGCAAAAGTGGAGGCAGTATAAATCAAGATTGTAGCGATACCTGTTAAATGCATGTCAGATATTTAGGTGGAGGTAGGCAGAAGCGTACGATAAGTTCAGTGAGTAGTAAGATAGCCTTTGAACCAACTTTGGATATCACTGAATTGTATCGATACTTATAATGTACATTCATTTTTACATCCTAACTTCTAGAAGCTTTTGTTTCATCTTGAAATAAAGTGGCTATCTATTGGATATCCATGTCGAAGGAGGAAAAGTTATCAAGCAGGGTCAATTCTAAGATCATTCCGTATCGGTGCCCCAAAGCCGCCAATACTTGTGCTTCTCTAATTTTCAGTTCTAGTTAAGGCACAAGGTCATTTTGAATCAAAGTCCCATTTGCTTGAGTTAGTAGAACAGTATCATACGAAAGAACCTCACTAACTAGATCTTATGAAATATAACATTTTTCCCCATTTTCTAGATAAATCCAATTCCACCAATAGATTACTGGAATGAATCCTACATAATATTTGCAATTGTAGTAATCTTTCTAGTATATTAATTACCTTTCAGTTACAGTCAAAAAATGTTTCACGTCAAATCAATTGATCACAGGGTTGCTGGCTATCCACCGATCATATAATTGGCCCTAATTAATGTGTTGGTGCACAAACATTGTTACAAAGAGCAATGAATGTTATACTGGCCGCATTAAAGCACTCGCAAACTGACAAATAGGAAATTTTTAAGCTGCATAGTAAGGCAATCTTCTGTTGTAGCACAGAATTTTCCATTCATGTTACACATAAATGCCTCGAATCTCTTATTTAAGCCTTGAACCAGAAGTTCATCCATACTCATTACATCGGTCCTGTCGTAATTAAGAATAAGATCCGATGCCTTCAATAATTCCAACCATTTTTCGATGGTGTGTTGCACATAATAATCGAGAGGTAAGTATTCCCTCCAATCTATCACTTTTGAATGTTTACCAAGCCAACATCCAAGGCATTAATGGAATCGAAATCTGTATCTTTAGAGTGTAAAATAAAGTCTTGGTCTTATACAATCGATTCACCAATAAGAGTGTCACCGTAGAGAACATACTTATCTTCTACCTTATCAAATCCCGAGAAAAATTGAAGCATTAACACATCCCCCTTGTTGATTCCTTTTGGACTACTGAATATTGTTCTGCCATCGATTCCCACATAGGGGAAATTCGCTTTCTGCAGCAAGAGAGGATAATTGTAACTTTTCCAGTCTGTTGGTTGAAGGTCAATAACATTGTTAGCAACAGTGGAAGTAGCGTAAATCAAGATGGTAGCGATACCTGTTAAATGAATGTCAGATGTAGTGAAGTAACGGAAATAGTCTGTCTGTCATAAACGGTGAGTTGTAGATAACAGCCGTTGAACCTGTTTCGTAATATTGAAGTGCATTGATACTTATACCGTTACAAGTATGATACTTTTAATCTCTAAAGGCTTTTGTTTCATCTTGAAATAAAGTGACTATATATTGGATATCCATGTCGAAGGAGGAAAAGTTATCAAGCAGGGTCAATTCTAAGATCATTCCGTATCGGTGCCTCAAAACCGCCAATACTTGTGCTTCTCTAATTTTCAGTTCTAGTTAAGGCACAAGGTCAATTTGAATCAAAGTCCCATTTGCTTGAGTTAGTTGAGCAGTATCATACGAAAGAACCTCACTAACTAGATCTTATGAAATATAACATTTTTCCCCATTTTCTAGATAAATCCAATTCCACCAATAGATAACTGGAATGAATACATAAAATTCGCAACTGTAGCATTCTTTGCATCAAATTTTATTAATTACCGTTTAGTTGGAATCAAAAAATGTTTCACGTCAAATACGTGAACAGAGGACTGAAACCTAGTTACCGATCATATGTATTTGGCCATAATGCGTTGGTTGACAAAAATCGTTTAAGGAACAATCCATGTTACACAATTCACATTAATACACAAGCAATTGATGTATATCGAAGTAATCAAGTATAAAAATCAGTAATCTATTGATGTAGCACACAAGACTCCTTCGGTTCCACAAGAAAATGAAAGGGTTCTCTTGTTTAGTATTTGATCCAGAAATTCAACCATACTTATTTCATTGGTCCTGTCGTGATTCAGAATAACATCTGATGCCTTCAACATATTCTATAGTTTTGGATGGTGTTTTACACATAATAGTCTGAATGTAAGTAATTCTTCCATTGTACCAGTCGTGAATGTTTACCAAACCAATCATCCAAGTTTTTTATGGAATCGAAATCTGTATCTTTAGAGTGTAAAATAAAGTCTTGGTCTAATTCAAGCGATTCACCAATAAGTGTGGCACCGTAGAGAACATACTTATCTTCTACCTTATCAAATCCCGAGAAAAATTGAAGCATTAACACATCCCCCTTGTTGATTCCTTTTGGACTACTGAATATTGTTCTGCCATCGATTCCCACATAGGGGAAATTCGCTTTCTGCAGCAAGAGAGGATAATTGTAACTTTTCCAGTCTGTTGGTTGAAGGTCAATAACATTGTTAGCAACAGTGGAAGTAGCGTAAATCAAGATGGTAGCGATACCTGTTAAATGAATGTCAGATGTAGTGAAGTAACGGAAATAGTCTGTCTGCCATAAACGGCGAGTTGTAGATAACAGCCGTTGAACCAGCTTCGATATTATTGAATTGCATTGATACTTATATTGATATCCATACAAAAATCAGTTCCTTTTCAATAATACGATTTATATCCATGACTGTAGCGAGGCTGGGCTAAATTTGTCAAACAGTAGTTATTAGCATCATCATTTGCTATACTATTAATAAGAAAGAATTAGTGATCATTTTTGCAATGCTACCAGATAGATACCATGAATCATAGTTAGTTTCCCCATCCATTATTTTCATGTTCCACAAAAAAAACAAATCAAGGCTAATTCTACGATTAAGCTTGAAATGTTCTTTTCTTGTGGAGTTCGCATGGTTTGTTTGTTTTGGTATCAAGAACATCTCATCAACTTGCCACGAATTGCTAAACAACGCGTCCATAAAACCATGGAGAACATTCCAGATCTCTCCTACGACTTATCTGGTCTGCATAAAAATAATCAACTTCTCTTAAAGCTGATATCACTTGATACCAACGACGATCCCTGTCATTTTGATCAAATACATGAAGATAGGCACATATATCTGAATGATCAGGCGCTTCAAAAGGAGCTTGATAAACTTAAGAAGCAAAGCACAAAGAAGTTTCAATATAAATGGGAACAAATTTTAAAGAAATATTCAAATGTTAATGATGACTTAGAAAGTGACGAAATCGACTTACAAACCGGTAAGATCACTATTGATAATGGACATATCAAGTCCCTCAAAAACCAAGTCCCCAGCGACAGATTGCATTTGGATGGTAATATCTGGGCCGTTGATTACGATTGGGTAAAGCATAAGGGTGCAAAGGAACGTAATTCAAAGTCGGAAAGAGAGAAGCAAGAATTCAAATCTAGATTGAAACACTTGAGGCTCTTTCATACTGATTCTCAAGTGGGACTCCAAAAAGAAACCTCGATAAAGAGAGCACCCTTGGATGACAATTTGTTGCTAGACCCATCTCCAACAAAGAAAAGCAAGTTTAGTGGAAGTACCATTAGAGGAGATGCAAGCAACGTCATTTCTCCAAGCAAAAATGCACCAGTTAAATCAGATAGCGATTCATCGCCAATCAAGAGAAACCCAATTTCATACGAGTTTTCCAATAAGGAAAGAAATATGAAGTTGCTTTCTCCTACAAAACTTTTTGATGTATTAGGCACACCAGACACTACAACAGATGGAACGAGTTTTGATTTAAGCCATTCATCAAATATAGTAAATCCTCCGAGAATCAAACTAAAACCAGCAATTATCAAAAAGGACGAATTTGAAGATGAGTTTCTGATAATTACAGATTTATTAGACTATCATACAAATAAATCACAAATTTATCATTGTGCCTTCAATAATTGTTCTTATTGTACAGGGAGCAGAGCTATATATCAAAAGCATGTTGTTGATTCTCACACAGAAGAACTTCATTATTTGGGATATCCAGTACGCCTTGCTGATGGAATGCATTCAAAAAAGGTTTCGAAAACAGCCTCACAAATCATATATTCTCAATTTCCTAATAAGTTGCCCATTCCACCATTAGCATTATCAAAGACAGGGGAACCATTCAAATGTGGATGCAAATTACAAGATGGTAAGCTTTGTGAAAAATTTTTTCTTTCTATAGGAGAATTAAAAAAGCACCAATTGAAATCTGTGGAATGCACATCAAAAAAGCAAGTACTTGTATGTCCTCTCTTAGGATGTGGTTATATGACGGATGGGGGGTATTTGGAATGGAGATCGCATTTCATTGAAAGAAGACATGATATAGATTCTTTGCAGCCTTCGACTAACTATGAAGACACCAAAAGTCAAGGAGAGAAATTTCTAGACCGTTATGAGATAAACCAAAATATTTTGCAAATAAATATGCATGACAACATATATGATTTGTTTAGTGATGATAGTGGTATTGAATCGTATTTGCAGGATTCAGATGAAAATATTGATGAAGAGAAGGAGACGATAAAGAATGAAATTCCAAAAAATTTAATTCCAAAGGAAGATCATTCTGCTATTCATAAATTTAATCACACTATTTTTTTTGGTACAAAAATGGATATCGACACCGAATTATCCCACTCTCGAAGAGTTGTATCCTACCAAGGTATTCCCAATCTTTTCAAGTCGCAGGAAGATTATCAGATGGATTTTATTACAGATGAAGGCCACGAATCAATAGAAGAATTATTCGATTCTTGACATTAAGGTTCCATATACATAATTTATTAATTAATAATTTACGAACAGCTGAAATACGGCATGTTTATGCCTAACTATTTACAATTTTAAGCCTTAGGGCGACCTTTGAAAGCATCCTTACCTTTGATGTACTTGTCAAACGCATCATTACGCTCTGAGAATGGTCTTGGTCCCACTAATCTAATCATATCTTCTCTTGTCAAAACTTCTTTGGCAAATAATTCCTCAGCGACTATATCAACCAATTCGATCTTTTCAGTCAAAAGTTTATGGCAGCCCTGATAAGCTTCATCAATAAGCCTCTTAACCTCATCATCTATCAATTTTGCAGTTGTTTGTGAATAGTTATTATGAACTTTAAATCCATTTCCATCTTCTCCAGAATCATAATAAATATGACCGACCTTATTAGACATACCTAATTTCAATACCATTTGTTGTGCCATCTGAGTGATCTTCTTGAAATCATCAGATGCACCACTGGTAACACTATCGAAATGAAGTTCTTCACTTACACGTCCTCCCAAGGTCATGATCATTCTGTGCCTAAATTGTTCTTCAGAAACCAAGTATTGATCTTTAGGCAAATACTGAGCATATCCTAAAGCACCTTGACCTCTAGGAATGATAGAAACCTTAACTAAAGGATCGGCAAACTCTAAGAACCAACCACAAATTGCATGACCAGCTTCATGGTATGCCACTGTTTTCTTTTCATCAGGGCTTAATATTCTTGATTTCTTCTCTAAACCAGCTACAACTCTTTCAATTGCTTGTTCAAAATGGTGAATATCAACAGATAATGCATCTTCTCTAGCGGCAATCAAAGCACCCTCATTGCAACAGTTTGCAATATCAGCTCCTGCAAATCCCGGAGTCAAGGCACTTAATCTACCAGCAAGATTTTCTATTGCCTCAGCCTTCAAGTCTTGATACTTGCTGAAGTCAAGATCTTTTTGACTTGCTTTAATTTCCTCATCGACTGTTAACGTCAATTTGGATAAATGAACCTTAAAGATTTGCTTACGACCTTCAACATCTGGAGTATCAATGGAAATGTGTCTGTCAAATCTTCCTGGTCTCAAAAGAGCTTTATCCAAAATATCCGGACGATTAGTACCAGCCAAAACGACAACATGATCAGAGCCTTCGAAACCATCCATTTCAACTAAGAGTTGATTCAAAGTATTTTCCCTTTCATCATTGCCACCCATTTTTCCATTACCCCGTTCCTTACCAATTGCGTCAATTTCATCAACAAAGATAATAGCAGGTGCCATTTCACGAGCGGTCTTGAACAAATCTCTAACTCTAGATGCACCAACTCCGACAAACATCTCCACGAATTCAGATCCAGAAACAGATAAGAAAGGAACTCCTGCTTCACCTGCAGTAGCTTTGGCCAATAAAGTTTTACCTGTACCGGGGGGACCCGATAAAATAGCACCTCTTGGAATTTTGGCTCCTAATTTTTCATATTTCTTTGGGTCTTGAAGAAACTTAACAAATTCCATAATCTCTTCCTTAGATTCTTCACATCCTGCAACATCCTTGAACTTGATTTTGACATCAGTTTCTTGATTAAATAATTTAGCTTTGGATTTACCAATCTTGAAGATTCCACCTGGTCCACCAGCTCCGCCTGCTCCGCCAGATTGACCAACTCTACGCATTGTCATGTACCACAAACCACCGATTAATAATACTGTAGGTAAGATGGGAACGATATAGTTCATCCAAGAACCCCTTTCTTCATAAGAAATAGGTAATCTTTCTTGAACTGGAATACCTAACTTGTCCTGAACCAATTTCATTTCTTCCTCGAAAAATTCGACAGAACCAATGGTGAATACGACAGCTGGAGTACCATGCATTGTTTGAAATGTCTGGTCTGAGACAGCACCACGGATCAACTCAGCTTCTACTGCAAATTTATTGATAACAGTTAACTTGGTCACAAGTCCCTTTTCGAGGTAATTAATCTTGAAGTCTTGAAATGAAAGCTCATTCTTCTCCTTATTTTTTGTCAACATATACATTGTCAAGAGAATAGTTAACACCGAAGTGCCTATGAAGAAGCGAGCAATAGACTTGTTATCGAATTGATATACTTTAATGTTATTTAAATTGATGTTTGGGTTTTTCTTTAGCAATCTTTTTCTGATTTCTTCTCTTATATTTTTCTCTTCTTCTTCCAACTTCTTGTTTCTATTTCTCTTAACTTCATTCTTTTCAGTCGAAGGGTTTAGATCTTCATCCTTGTTATGTTCATCAGCCACTTTTTTTTTGTTCTTGTCATTTTCTGGTTGCGATTGATTGCATAGCCTTGAGCTGTAATGAAAAGGTATGCGGTTATTGAGGGTGGAGAATGTTCTAGAATTGTATCCCGTAAACCTTTGCAGCAGTACCCACTTGGATGAGAGTCCAATAGATCTTCGAAATAGGATTTTGGTCAACATTCAGTGATCGTTAAAGTACTATTATATTATAAGGGAAATTTTCGCCTCCATAGGTGTGGTCATGTGACCTAGCTGGTCATGTGAACTTCAGGTAATATTAAATATACTCACAATTGAAGCGTAAATGCTAGGGAGCAATTTATATTACTTCGAAATGGGTTGTTCAAAATTGGTATTAAAAAATTGAGATCTATATTGAAATCTCGTGGAACGGATTGCTCAAGTGGGAATACTCAACATACTATACCAATGTTAGGGCAGCCAGAATAATATTTGGCTTTCGTAAAACAGAATTGCAAGTTACTGCCTCGAATGTGGGAACTGGCCTTGACTATGAAACATTATATTCAAAAAATGAAACCTCCAATAAAATTGCATTGAACGATAGCATAGAAATGCAAATGGTACGAGATTTTACTAATTTGGCTACAGTTGGAATTATTGGTATTTGAAATATTCAATTAACAGAACAAGGTCCTATCCGATAATAGTACAAGGCCATGCTTAGAACCCAGCATTTTGAGCGAGAGGAACTCTCGAGAAATGAAACCCTCTGACGAGGTTGAATTAGGTATTAAAGTAATAAACATAGAAGAGACTGGGTATGAAGTTTGTATAGATGGCCAATCACCATGCTGGTGTCGATTTTCTGGCACTGACAAATTCATCCCAACTTGTCTCACAAATCTTGAGAAACTTATCTTTTTCTCTTGCTAGCCAATCATTTTCATCTTTTGTATTTTTGTCACTCACGTCGGTTTCTTCAGTATCCTTATCTGAAGAATCGTTATTTGTAGTAGATTTTTCATTCTCCTTAGTAGCATTAGCAACGGTAGAATCTTCGGCATTCGGGTTTTCGGATCGTTTTTCTGAGTGATCTTGAACGTCTGAACTCACCAGTGTATCCGAATTATCCAGCAGCTCGTCCAGATCTTTTTCAAGAGCATGACTTTCGACATCATCATCTCTTTTGGAATCGAAATCTGTTGATGGTGCAAAAATTTTGAAATTGAAGATGCTTTCGTTCATTAAATTGATAGAACCAAAAATTTCGCCTTGTTTAACAGAACGATACTGTTGATGATGATAATAAGGGTGTTGATATTCCACAGGAAATGGTGGGTTGCGTGATTCTGTATACCTCTCATGTGATTTACCTTCAGCATTATTTTGATACTTTTCTTGCATTTCACGAACCTCTTCATCTGATACAGGAAGTCTGTCTTCATCTATCATTTTTCTATTGGTAGTTGGTGTAGGTCTGGTGGATGATGACTCAAAGAAATCTTTTCTGGCAGAGAGAGGTTGTGACTGTAATGGAGCCACTTTCATTAAATCCCCATGGTAAATATCAGTAACATAGTAAGGCTTTCCGTCCGAGTGAGCAGTTGGAGGTTGGCTCTGCAATGGAGCATGTACAATGCGCCTTATTCCTCTTGGAAAGTATGGAGATGTGGTGGTATGAGGAGCAGGAACCCTTTTATATGGGGTAAGAGGAACCATTGCATGCTGTTGATGGGGGAAGTTCTGATACGTGACCTGGGTGTTTGGGAATGGCTTGTATCTTCTTTGTACTGGATAGTAGGAATATGGGTTAGGAGTTACGGGACCTTGGTATGCTTTTCTTTGAGGCAAAGCAGAAGGTCTTCCGGACATTGGCACCCTGGTGGTATAACGCATGGGAGCAGATTGAATGAGAGGTTTGTGAGACAGAGCCGATTTTGAATTGGGAATGCTCAATGGTGTTGGGATGTTGTCCCTTTTCAATCTCTTTGCCGAAGGTGGAGCAGAGAGTTTATCATCAAGAATTTGCGATGTTCTGCGGTTGTACAGAGGGCTGGAGGATTCATCCACCGTGGAGTTGACCGACCCCGAAGCCGAAGGGGTGGGTACCATGGCGGAAGCCGGTGCCGAAGGAGTCGAGGATTTCGGGGAGCCCGAGGAAGCAGAACTACCTGCTTGTCTCGCTGCTATGAGGTGACGTTGTTGTTGTTCGATTTTTTGGGAGATTTTCACGGTGGTTTCCATTTCTTCGTTGAGGATAGGAAGACCAGGGCTGACGATTCGAAGAGCCAAGTCTGCGTTTTTGTTTGGTTTTTTGCGTTTTTCGCTGGGGGAGGTGACGGGGTTTAAATTGAGCGACATGGGTCGGTGTCGTTTGGCGTGAGGCAGGGTCCTATCGGGGGATTTTCTTGGGGACACCGGCAGGCGTTGGTTGTTTGGAACAAGGTGGGTAGGAGGAGAAGGAGCCATATCGATCTGGCTTTGGGACATAGTGGAAGCAACCGGGTTTTTAAGTGACCCAGTGGAAATAACAATAGAAGTGACTGAGCACAAACAACAATAGGAATCGGGACTGGCGAGATGGGGGAACCGGATTGTCAGGGGAGATTAGACGACGGAGGTAACAGGGGAGCCAGGAACCAGGAACCAGGGACCAAGATCGGAGACGATGGAAAACACCACACAGTGGAAGGGTATATGGAGAGATGGAAGGATGGGATTTGGGTGGGGAGGTGTCAAGATGAGATATGGTAGTGTGGGTGCGGGATGGAAGGTGGGTGCGGGATGGAAGGTGGGAGAGTGGTGGTAACGGCGGTGACGGTCGTGGTGGCAGTGATGTGTCAGCGCGTGGAGGTGCGTCAGCGAGGCCCAATGGGGGCGAGTGGCGGGGGCGCTGGTGGTAGCGGAGCGCTGGAAGACGCTAATGAGGGTGCGAGGTGCGAGGTGCGAGGTGGGTGCGGTGTAGGGTGCGCAAGAAAACACCACAGTGAAAAATGGCACACCGGTGGAGAGAACAAGAACGACCACAGAAGAACCACCGCCAGAGAGCAGGGGGATTGTAGGGCCAAGAGGATCTCTGATCAGGAGGAATTCGGAAGTGGACACTCGGAAGCCACGCGAGGAACCCTAAGTTGTGGGTACCTGAAGTAGCAGTAGCACAAAGTCACGATAGACGAGACGATCACTGTTGGGGGAATGACGATGGCGGTAAGCAGCCAACAATGGTTAGAGGGTGCAAATGGGGTGACGGAATGAACTACTCAGACGGCTGAAGGCTGGAGTGCCAGGTGGGATGCCAGATGAAATGACACCGACGGTGAGGTGGATGTGGAGGTGCAGTGCAGTAGGAGGGAGGTGAGGATGGCACTAGGAGCAGGCAAGTGGCAGGAACGACCGCGGCGAGGGACCTACTTGCGACGGCGAGGATGGTGGCAGAAGGCAAAGGTTCTGGGAACAGAAGACGATGTTAGGGGAGCCTGGGATCGAGGAGTATCAGGGCTGGGAGGTCCAGGGTTATATATCCATCGTAGAATGTGAGGTTACACAAAGGGTGTTTCAGATTATGCGGGTGCTGAACACGGTGTAAGAGGTATGGGGAGTGAGGGAAGAAGCACGCCGTGCGTAGACGCAGTTGGGGAAGTGTTTGGGATGGGGTATCAGCGGATGTAGATTCCTGCTGACATCCCAGCCTGTGGAGGTTCTGGCACTGGCGCTGTGGTTATTGTAACGGTGGACATTCTAGCACTTTCTCGCTGGGAACAAACTCGCACTAACGAAGTCGCGGCGATGTAGCGAGGGTTTTAAGCCCAGCACCGACGTCCGGTGCGGGCCTTTGCGGTAGAGGAGCTGCGATGGGTCGAAGCCACAGGGAACATTTCACAGGTGAACCATCAAGGCATTTGCTAATGCATTTGCCAATGGACATTGGGCTAGGTGTTTGGTGTTTGGTGTTTGGCGTTGGCGTTGGCGTTGGCGTTGGTGTTGGCTCCCGTATTGGGACCCTCCAGATGAATAGCCGCCGTTGATGGCGGTGATGTCACTTCATGGTGATGTCACTTGACGGCATAGTATCCAAGTTGCTGAGATTCAATCCATGGATTTGCTAGAGGGTGCCAATGATTTTCCGGAGATTAATTTTTTCCAGATTGATTTTGGGTGATTTCATCTTGACATTTTCACATTCTTCACATTCCTGGCCATAAGGGAGCTTGATGATTCCAGGGCCAAGGGTAGCCTGTGAAACCTGGCGCAGTCATCGTCTCCGGCTAAGGTTTTGATGCCAGGGTTCCGGTAGAATGGGGAGTTCTGTTCCGTGGTTCAGTTTGGGGAGTGGTGGTGGTGGGTAGTTTGGCATTGCTAGTGCAGTAGCCCAGTTGTGGGTGGTGATGGTGGTGGTGGTTGTGGTTGTGTTTGTGGAGGTGGTTTTGGTTTTGGTGACGGTTTGGAGGTTCTTTGGTAGCACCAAAACCGTCACCACCACATCATCATCCATTTGACTCCATTTCAGCACCCTTTCAGCGCTTCCCCATCCTTTCCCCATCCTTTTGCCCCTTTCGGCATGGTTGTACGACATCCTCAACACCTGTGGTTCAACCCCCTATCCTTATCACTAAAAAAGGCTGCGGTCCCCGCTCAGTGGCACGGAAATGCCACCTCCACCTCCACCTCCACAGCAGCCCCACTGATGCGGTGTCGCTTTCGCCACGGAGCCTGGCACTACACATTGATCCATCGAAGGTGTATGGTGAGTGTGTGCCGGTGGATGATCCTCGCCTAATGATTTTGCATCTTTCTGATCTGCTATGTTGCAGCCCTGGTACCATCTGCTACATGCATGCTCTGGATTTGGTTCCGCATCTGCATATGAGTTGTGTCAAGAGCAAATTGGGACGTTTGAAGTGAACCAAACAGTGCAAAGACAAACAGGGTTAGAAGCGTGAGGACCTCCAGCACCAGATTCCCGGGTCAGCGAGCAGCAACGACGCTCCAGTGGTGATCAAACGTGAAACTGGTGTTGTTGGTGGACGCAGCAGTGAGGAGGGTGGTGAGGGTGCATTCGCCCACCGTCCCCAAACACTGTTGGTGGCACTATTCTAACTTCCAATTGCTTCCAATTGCTTCCAATTGCTTCCAATTGCTTCCAATTGCTTCCGGAAACAGCTACGGATTTTCTTTTTCGAACCGCAGGTTAAAGTGGGTAAAGTGGCCAGGGTAGAACTGGTGGAACTGGAGGTGTTGTTGCAGGAGAGAGTATGGGCACCGACCTCCAGAGGAGAGCATGTGTCACTGAACCTTTAGCCAGAGTCACCGCCAGTGCTACTTTGTTTGCTAGGTTAATTTAGTGGTACATTCTGTATACTTCGTGGTAAATTCAGTACTTCGTGGTACAATCAGTACACTTAGTGGTACATTCAGTACACTTCGTGTTACAATCAGTACACTTAGCACTTCGTGTTACAATCAGTACACTTACCCAACATTCAGTACACTTAGTGGCCACACCTAAGGCTACATGGAGGCTACCTCCAGCTACCAGCTGTGGAGGTGGTTCCTACTGCACCTCCTCCCTGGATTGTCCACCATCGTTCACCCCGCTGGTGCCACTCATTCCTCAATTGCGGCATGGGGTGATCCAATATGAAACACTTACGATATCATTAGCGTACAAATACGCAAGTGGCCTCGCACCAATTTAGAAACCTTGGTGCCACAACAGGAATAATTGGCGTAGTCCCCCAGTTTACCTCCGAGAATGTTTCGTGTCGGTTCATCATGGCACAAACTCAAACACCATAGAAATGGCACCAAACCCTTGGTGGGATTTCTTAGCGGGCCCAACTGTGGTTGATCAACCAGTGTAATTACCAAGGTCAAATTGCAGGAAGTAGCGATAACCAGCAATCCAATGAAACACCCCCATTGCTGCCTTCAGAAAAGCATTTATTCTCAGGGGCAAGCCGATACTTATCACCCTGGCTCTCCATGATGTTGATTCAAGCTGCCATCACATGATACTGGTGGTTGATGCTCTTTGGTGTTGCAGCTGGTTTAACCCCACCAGCATACAATTTCAACCAAGGTGATGTTGACGGAATCGATGGGAAGTGAGTGTTGGCGGAGTTTGTTGGGGATCCGCTGGTTTGTGCCGGTATTTCTGGTGTGATTGTTGGATCATCGCTTTGGTGGCTAACGCTGTTGTGCCTAAGCCGTGATGGAGCTATGCTACCTCCACCCCAACCACGGTGGAAGACCGCTTATGTAAGAAACACCTATGAAACATGCCTGAAATGACCTAGCCAAAGATGGATGGTGTTCAGCAGACTCCGGCAGGGTGCTGTAGGTCAGGGAAACTCCGAAACTGCTTCAGACCACGACTCAGCCGCAAAACACCTTATCCATGGTAAAGTAGACCTGGTGGAGGGAAATACTCTGGCGATGGAAATCAGATGGTACACGCGCACGACGTTTTTTCCAGTTGGGGGTTGGGGTTGGGGGAGATGATGGGTAGCTGAGTGGTTGAAGGAAAACAGTGAGGCTTCCTTTGTTCTTGTTGTTGTTGTTGTTGTTGTTGTTGTTGTTGTTGCTGTAGGGCTTCCGGGCATCAAGTGGGCCAACAGATGCACTACAGGGCCAGTAACTTCGTGTATGAATTTATCCTGGAGGTAGACCGGGATGGTCCTCGTAACTATATACTGTTGTGTGAGGTGTAGAGGTGGATCAATCGGCAAAGTTTTCCCATCCGTTCATTCTCTTTCTCTCGGTGACGGTGTAGAACTTACTGGTACAGGAGTAACCCTTCCAGGTGAAATCCTCCTTGGGGTTACAGTAGCACTTGTTTTCACGTCTCACCACCGGGTCCACAGGACAGTTGTGGAAAGGCCCGTGGTAGTAGCCGACGTTGTCGAAAAAGTGGACTCTGGACTTGTCCAAGAACAACGACACGGCGATGGAGTGGACAGGAGCATCACCCCATCTTTCGTAGAAGAAGCCACCGGCCTTGTCCAAGTACTCAAAGTACTTGGTGTAGGCCTCGCCTCTCCAGAAGTTCAAGTTGGCGATCTCGAAGTTGGACCAGAAGTGGCAGCCGTTGTAGGTGTCACCGCCGTCGTTGGAGATCCAGCCTAACAAGTTGTTTTCTGCAACGTACTTTTTGTTTTCCTCGATGAACTTCTTGGTGGTCTGCCAGAGGGTGGGGATGGTTTCCTTGTACTCGGGCAACGACACGGTGAACGAGTAGTCCTTGCCGTTGTCCTTCATCCACTTGAAGATATCGTAGTCGATGTCACAGTAGATTCTGATGTCGGGCTCCACTCTCCAGTAGTACTCGTACTCCATCATCAATTCGTGTCTCCAGAAGAACCCGGACTCGAAACGGCACATGTGTCTGTAGGGAATAGAGTCACCGTAGATGATCTTCTTGTCCTTCATTTCCTGTCTGACCTTGGCTGCGCGCTCCTGGTCGATCCACTCGGGGAACCCCCATTGGTCCTTGGGAATCAACCCGTACTTGGTGGTACCACTGACCAACGCGGTGGTTTCTTCCTTGAACTGGTCGGTGAACGGTTCGTCGTTCAAAAACACCCAGTCGTAGTGGAACTTTTTGTTGAACCGATCCTCCACTTGTCTGATGGATCCCATAAGCGAGTGCAAGTCTCCGTTACGGGCCAACGTGACAAACGTGGCCTTGATTTTGTCCTTGGGGTTGACATCGGTAGCGAAAGACTTTGGCTTTGGTGCAGCAGCTTCTTCCTTACCCGCAGCAGGGGCAACTGAAGAGCCGGAGCCAGAGCCAGAGCCGGAGCTGGATGCTGGAACGGTGGCCGAGTAGGTGGATCCACGCGTAAGAATGTACCCACATGCAATTAAGATAAGGGCAAACACTCCAAATCGAACAAGCCTGGCATTTGATCTGGAAGCCATGGTGATGGGTGGGAGGTGAAAAGTGGAAACAAAGAGGAAACAACAGGTGTACTTATAGCGCGCCCAATAGAGGATATGTGGTCATGTGACCGCCAAAAACGTCCAAAAAAGCTCAGGAATTGATAAGTAATTATGCTGGATGTTATCAAATCTAAATATAATAACGTCTCTTCATGATTTATATTTTTAATCAAGTGCAACAGGAGATAAATTAAAAGCACGGTCGTCCTTAACATGTTTTTATTCGA
>JAJMGL010000026.1:0-41086 GCA_030568695.1 Suhomyces wounanorum
ACTTCCACAAAGCGATATCGATGGTGATACCTCTTTCTCTTTCAGCCTTAAGTTTGTCCAAAACCCAAGCGTACTTGAAAGAACCCTTACCCAATTCAGCGGCTTCCTTCTCGAACTTTTCGATAGTTCTCTTGTCAATACCACCACACTTGTAAATCAAGTGACCGGTGGTGGTAGACTTACCAGAGTCGACGTGACCAATAACAACGACGTTAACGTGAGTTTTTTCCTTACCCATTTTAATTGATTAAGTTTATGCTGAAGAAGAAAACTTTGCCGATTTTCCTCCCTTTTATATTTTGGGCCGCAAAGGGGGTGAAAAAATCATGATAAAAAATGCGATGAGTCGGACTCAGGTTTACTTAGGTGCCTCAATTTACATCGTCATATCTTGTGGGTTTGTGTCACGCCCAATTATCGGGCTTACAATCCAGTTGAACCAAACTCTTCCATGGTTCACGTGCTATCACATCTGCTACTAAAATTCCAGTTTAATTGGCTGATGTAGGCCAATGGCTCCGTGGTGATCGCTTTAACTAGGTAGCAATCAAACACGTGTAACTACAGAAAGTGAAAAATGTGTCATGCACGACGGGTATTAAAGTGGGGAGGCACATTGAATGGGCCTCACGTGAGGGTACCACTAGTGAAAAATCACAATCATAGGGGTAGTTACAGGAGTAGGAGTAGGAATTGATATAGGTATATGTGCATGTAAATAAATAAGTCAGTTGAATCACTTGGTGAAAACATTATCGTTTTTCAGGTTGGAAACGTAGGACTTACGGAAGATGTCCTCGTTGACTGCACCACCGCCAGCGGAGGTGCTAGCAGCAGTTGCAGAAGTGGAAGAAGTGGAAGAAGTGGAGGCCGGGGTGGCAGCAACTGGGTTATGGGAGCCACCAGAAAGAGCACTTTCGATGCTAGCTCTAGTGGCCGAAGAAGAGGATCTTCTTCTTTGGTTTCTGGCAAACAGCGGATCCACCTTCTTCCCTTTGGAGGAGGCAAACAAACCCAACACATCAGTCAACGTCACCACTCCAATAAGCTTGCCAGGGCGTCCATTGTCGTGGGAGCCTGATGCACCGGTGGCACTGAGAGTAGCTTCGACTGTAGCAGGAGCGGCGCTGACTCCATTATTTATGGACGATGCAGAAGAAGCGGTGTTGGTGGAACTAATGGAGTTGGAATGGTTTCTATTACTTGATTCCACTACCCAGAGACGATGACTTTGTGTAGCAACGAGCTTTGCGATAACTCTACCTAGTGAGCTTTGATTATTGACATGGAAAATGGGGAACTGGTCTTGACCCTCTTCAATCCCCTTTTGACTAAGGTTATAACTGATGAAGCTTAATACTGACTTGAATAACAAATGTGAGTTTTTAGAGGTGGAAACATGTTTGACATCGACAATGGAAATATTACCAATGAGGGTTCTGGTACGGTCAATCACGGCAAGAGAACTGACTCTTTCGTGGAACATTTTTTGGAGAGCATCAATCAACAATTGATCTTCGTAGATACTGATGGGGACACTGGTGCCGATGTCAAGTTCCTGTAAGGTTGAATTGAGGTAGTAGTCGAGAGAAGGAAATCTTCTGGCATTCTCCCACATGTATTTTATCAAACGACGTTGTGAAAGAATCCCGGTGATTTTGTTGTCTGAATCGGAGATGGCGATACGATGAACGCCGTTGCCCAAGGTTTCTACCACGGGGAATAACGTATCGGATTCGTGAAACTTGATGAAGGGATTTTTGGGGTGAAGCTTGATGATGAACTCCACGGGGACTTCTTCACCGCGTTTGGCCTTGGCGATGGTTTGGGCGACCAATTCCTGTTTTTTGGCCGAATCGTTGGACGAGGAGCCGGAGGTGCTATTGATGCTCAAGGGCAAGTCGATGTCGTTGATGGCCAAGTCGTTGAGGGGGATTTTGTTCATCACCAACAACAAGTAGGTGTTCAAGTCGGAGTAATCAAACGTCAAGCAATCCTTGGCGTTGGAGGAGATAAGCACCGGGATACTGGTGAGATTGTGGTTGACCAACGTTTCGAAGGCTTTTTGTACCGAGCATGAGGAATTGATGGTGATCAACTTGTTAGACTCGGTCAATTCCTTGAGGGGGATTTCGCTCCAGTCGGTGCCGGAGGCGGATGGATGGTGGGCGGCGGCGCTCATTAACGACGACGATCTGGAGCTGTTGGACGCATGGCGAGACAAGCTGAAACCATGGAGGTCGTCGTGCTCTGGAGTTTGCACTGGCAATGGGGGAGGAGAGCTGAGCAACTCCACAATGCTGGGTTTTCTGGATGGATGTTGGCTGGTGGAGCCTCCCGAAAACGACGGATGATGACTGTGGTGGCCGTGGCCATGGTGAGGGGACGCCTTGGTCAATGGAGACGTAGGGGGCTGTCTAAAGGGAGGGTTGGACATGGCAGAGAGCAATTGGAAGCAGGTGGCAAAACCAGCGGCCAGGGATCAGGTGATGGGTGGAGAGATTGGTTGGACCAGGTGGACGAGGTGGACGAGGTGGACGAGGTGGACGGGTTGGACGAGTTTCCACGAGATACCACCAGATTCGACGAGATTCGACGAGTTTCCACGAGATTCGACGGTTCGACGGTTCGACGGTTCGACGGTTCGACGGTCGACTAGTGCAATGGCCAGAGGTACTGGGGGAGAAAGGGATGCGGAAACGGGTCCGGCAGGGTTTGTGGGGGCACGCGTGGGGGACGAGAGTGGATGTGGAGACCTCAATTGCTGGGAAATGAAACCACACTGATGGTACTAAATGAGCAGAATGAATAAAATGTCCACAAGGATCTCTGGAGGTAGTTGCCACTATAAAAACGAATGACCCCACTTTTGCTGTGGAAATTTTGGGGTCACGTGACACCAGGTCACGTGCCATTATTTAGGCAAAAAGGCAGGCGATTTTTCGGTGGTGGCGAGTCGTGTGGCTACCGCCCCCTGTGTTATCACCGGCAAATAAAACAGCGGCTTCCGTCGGTGTCTCTTTGTGCAGTCGCGGCCCGCGCTCACAACCCCAATTACCTTGCCCAAACAGTTCCTTGCTTGGTGCAGATCCTTGCGATGGCCGTCGCTGGGATACCACTTGCATATCCGAGGTCCATCGCACGTTTGGGCAGAGATGGGATCCATCCACACACCACCTTTCCTATTGCCTATTGTGGGCTCTGCATTATCTGCAATTCCGCCAATACCACCTCAAAACACCCAATCGGGCCAGCTGAATCTACTATTTGTCAGTTGGGTGTCTCACGTGTATCGTTGGTGTAATTGGCACCTATGTCTCCTAACTGGCTATTTTCTGGCCCCCAAACCTCCCGAAACTTCCTTAACACCGAAATCTCACCATATCTCACGTCCAACGGCTGCCCAGAACCCGCTTGTTGGGACCTTGCCCTGAACCCACCCGCAATTAGGTCGTCTAACACCTCCTGTCAGGCGATATCTCAAAGGTTGTTTTTTCCCTGCAACCTGCGGCAGCCGCACTCAAAAATTTCAAAATGTTGGGCCAAAAAAGAAAAGAAAAGCGTTTGCTATATAAGCCTGCAAGGGGCCCTCCATACACCCCAGTGGAAACTAGTCTTTACCATCTTCTTCAACATGGAAAGTTTGGAAATCGCCGACGTGACCAAGTTGAATGCTCTTGCAGCAGGCACCAACAAGAAGACCCCCCGGGTGGTCGCTGCTGGTTTGGGAGGCCGTTTGATGGGTACCAGAGACATGGTCAAGATCACCGCCGAACAAATCACCGAGGACTCCATGGAGTCGCTTGCAGAGAAGGATGCTCGTGAAAGGGAGCACTACTCCAAGAACCAGCACGTATCCGAAGCCCCATGGACCATGGGCAACTTCATGCAGAAGATCAACTGGTTGAACATGATCTTGGTGGTGGGCATCCCTGCCTACGGACTCTACTACGCCTTCCAGTCCCCACCCCAATTGAAGACCGCCTTGTTGGGCTTCTTTCTCTACGTGTTGTCCGGTTTGTCCATCACCGCTGGCTACCATCGTTTGTTTGCCCACAAGTCCTACAACGCCGCCCTCCCCATCAGATTGTTCTTTGCATTCTTCGGAGCTGGGGCCATCGAAGGCTCCATCAAATGGTGGTCCCACTCCCACAGAGTGCATCACCGTTACACAGACACACCCCGTGATCCTTACGATGCCCGTCGTGGTTTCTGGTACTCCCACATGGGTTGGATGTTGACCAAGGCCAACCCTAAGAACCGTGCAAGAGCCGACATCTCCGACTTGAGCACCGACTGGGTGGTCAACTTCCAACATCGTCACTACTTGTTGCTCATGATCTTGTCTGCATTCGTTACTCCCACCATTGTTGCTGGGGTTTGCTGGGGTGACTACTGGGGTGGTTTCATCTATGGCGGTATCTTGAAGACCTTTGTCATTCAACAAGCCACCTTCTGTGTCAACTCTCTCGCTCACTGGATTGGTATCCAACCATTCGATGACCGTAGAACCCCCAGAGATCACTTTTTGACTGCATTTGTCACCTTTGGTGAAGGTTACCACAATTTCCACCACGAATTCCCATCTGACTACAGAAACGCCTTGAAGTGGTACCAATACGACCCTACCAAGGTGGCCATCTGGGCCATGTCTAAGTTTGGACTCGCCTGGAACTTGAAGACCTTTTCTCAAAACGCCATTGAGCAAGGTTTGGTTCAACAACAGCAAAAGAAGCTCGAAAGAATGAAGATCAAGTTGAACTGGGGTACCACCGTGGAGGACTTGCCCGTCTGGGACAGAAGCGAGTTCAACAAGCGTGCAAAGGAAGATGGCCTCATCATTATCTCTGGTATTGTCCATGATGTCAAGAAATTCATCAAGGAACACCCAGGTGGACAAGCACTTGTTAGAGCCTCTTTGGGTAAGGATGCCACCAAAGCATTCAACGGTGCAGTGTACGCCCACTCCAACGCTGCCCACAACTTGTTGGCCACCATGCGTGTTGCTGTTATCAGGGACATTGATGTGAATGGAAACACCTTTGCCCTCCAACAAGAGTTCTTGGATAAGGAAAAACAAGCTTAAATAATGTATTTATAGGAAGGATATACGATATACGGTACTGATACCAATTGTAAAGCAACATGACTGTTTTGACAGGAAGAGGGGACAATAATAAGACGTGAGTTCGCGTAAATTATGACAATTGACGAACAATTAACAAATAACAACTAACAATCGATATTGTGAAGGCGTGGAACACAGTGGAGACACCCCACGCTCTACTAAAATTAGACTTTGGCTCTTATCAAATGGTCCCTATCGCTTGGTGGGCACAACATCCCCAATGTATGAGAAATGAGATGCTAAATGAGATGCTTGTGCGCAAAACAACTGCCAACCAATGCAAACTACTGCAAACTTCTGTATCTGTAAACTACTGCAAACTACTGTATCTGCAAACTATTGCAACCCCCCATGATTATATCCCATCAGAAAACGGTGTGTTGATGTGGATCCAGTGGTGCTGCCCTTCCCCTGTGTCCAATACACAGAATATTCCCAATACACCATGTTCAATGGCCAAAACGATGTGGCCAGCAGTGACGGCCGTAACCTAAGCAGCCTCCACCAAAAAAGATTCACAGACTTCGGAAAAACTCGCGATCCATCTAAAACACCCTGGTGCTGCTGCTGATTATCATCTGATCGGTTGCATTGTTCAGGTGAAACTCGGTGACTTTAGCATCATCGCTCCCACTATGACACAGATCCATCTGAAATTCTGTGGCGGAAAAGATGGTGCGCACGTCAAACTGCGACATGGATCTTCTCGGATGCACCCAGGGGAACCACAGAACAAATCCCACCAGTTGATTTGCGGCAGGATCCGGCACCGCCTGAGTGTCGAAGTATTGCCTATGCTGTTAGCTATCCAGCAATGCACGTTGGGGCCGTGTGGTGGCCATGTGGTGGCCATGTGGTGGCTGTTTTGCACGCCTTGGCTACCCCCTCCACATTCTGTGGTGAACGGCACTCGCGGTGCATTTCCGCCCAACTCCAGTGGTGGATCCCGCTAGGCCCCCGCTGGGGGTGTCACCGGGATCTCACCAGTTCGGGAACACCTCCAGCACCACGATGTGGAGGTTCCTCGGAGTGCCAACGGTTCGTGGCCAACATCTCGTATTGCAACGGTGTCCAGCCGTGTTTGGCCGCAATCACCTGTTCCCTGTGGCCAACCCAAACTCACTATACCAGAGGTGGAACCATCACACCACCGTCAGTGCGACGGTGGAACCATTTTTCGGAGTGGGGTGATTATGGTGGTACGATTTCCACCATATTTTTGCACCCATGCCAACTGCCATAACCTCGGGGAACCCCACTGCCAGTATATAAAGATTCGGTAGTGGCATCATATTTGTTCACCACCCGATTGCATCTATTCAATCCCAACCAACCCCTTCCAACCCTCCTATTTATTCATCAATGCCTTTGCCACGTACCACCTACGCCCAGCTCGTCGCTAGAAGAATTCCTCACTGGGGAATGTGGGCCACCGGCCTAGTATTCTTCTTGGGCTGGCCACATCTTTGGGCTGGTATTTCCAACAAGAAGAACAACGTTCCACGCATCAACATGTCTTACTTATAAACCTGCCACGAATGACGAATACACGATTACTCATAGTGTCTCTGTAGTGTTCTGTAGTGTCTCTGTAGTGTCTCTGTAGTGTCTCCGGTTAATTATATTATTATGTGTGTGTCAATGTGTGTCAATGTGTGTCAATTGTCTGTGTTTGCCAGATTGTTCACATAACTAGATGGTGTTGGTTAGCGAGCAACCCCATATTCTAGCTAATTCTGCCGTTGGCTTTTGGCCTTTGGCCTTTGGCCTTTAGCCATCAGCTATTAGCCTTTAGCCATTTACCATTAGCCATTAGCACACCGCCAATGGCTGCCACAGTGAACCCCACCACCCCAACGGGGAACCCTTTATCTCCTCTTCCACTAATATTTATTCGTCTCACGTGACCCGCCAATTAGTGTACAATTGTCAATCAAACCCTGAAGTCATTCCTCACCATGTCGAAACCCTTCCAGCCCATAAGCGATGTGATCAACACATCGCCCAGACACAAACAGCAGTCGTTCCTGGAGATCTACGGCGAGCCGGAAAACTTCTTGGAGATCGAAGTCCGCAACCCCCAGACCCACGGCTACGGCAGTAACCTTTACACCGATTACGAAATCGTGTGTCGTGTAAGTCGCCCTGGAACCTGAACTCCCCCCACAATACTAACTTCTCCTTCCCCAGACAAACATCCCAGCATTTAAAAAGAGAAGCAGCAGAGTCCGCCGCAGGTATTCGGATTTCGTTTCACTCCGTCGAATCTTGGAGCATGAAACCACCCGAGTGATCATCCCTCCACTCCCAGGCAAGATCTTTCTCAGCTCAAACCGTTTCAATGACGTACACATCGAAGAGCGACGCCAGGGGCTCGAGAAGTTCATCTCGGTGGTCAGTGGCCACCCGTTGCTCCAGACTGGCTCTAAAACCTTGATTGACTTCATCCAGAGCGAGCACTGGGACGCTCGTAATGCATACTACTAGTGACGCCGGTGGGCTAAACATCGTGTATTCGTTTAATATACGCCAGGCCAACTTCTTGTCTTCCGGTCGTAACATCAGCACCACTTCGGCGTTTGGCCGTCCACTGACCACACTGATCAAAAATCCCCATGCCTCCTTCACTCCCTCCTTCTTTTCCTTTACTTTACTTTACTTTAATTTATTTTCCATTTCCTTTACTTTCTTCCATCCTCGGACTTTCCTAGTTCAGGGTCTCGGACTTAGTCGTGGTGGGCCGGAGTTTAGGCCTTCTGCTACTAAACAGTTGGTTTCTCCTGTTGTTCCTCTATGGTTGTCCACCACTTGTCCCCCCTCTCTGTTTCCTAACTCCTTCACTGCGGACTTCGGCGTATTATCGCCCACATTCTTCGGGTTTAAGCTGCCCCACTGTGGTGATAAGGTCAACATCGGAGTTTGGAATCGCATATACCCACCACCATTCCCCACAAAACCTTCGGAACCGATGCTTGGTACCCATGGTAAGTTGCACCTCCTCCTCGTTCCAATGGTCAACCTGTCACTTAACTCCGCCCATCGGAGCTTCTCCATTGGCCTCGAAACTCCGAACCCCACTGAGGTGGAGAATCGCTCATTCCATCCCATTCCATCCCATTCCATCTCATCCCATCCCATATTAACACCCATCCAATTCGGCTTAGCTCTTTGACACCAGATCTGGCGTTAAGAACATACAAACTATTTAAACACCGGTCAATTCCCGCTATAGCCCATCACTTTCAAAATATCCTATCTCTATTCACAATGTCCATTCCTCAAACCCAAAAAGCTGTTATTTTCGAATCCCATGGTGGTCCATTGCAATACACCGATATTGCCGTTCCAACTCCAAAGTCCAACGAGTTGTTGATCAATGTCAAATACTCGGGTGTCTGCCACACCGACTTGCACGCTTGGAAGGGTGATTGGCCTTTGGAAACAAAGTTGCCATTGGTCGGTGGCCATGAAGGTGCTGGTGTAGTGGTCGGCATGGGTGAAAACGTCACGGGCTGGAAAATCGGAGACTACGCCGGTGTCAAATGGTTGAACGGTTCCTGTCTCAGCTGTGAACACTGTCAAAACACCAACGAACCAAACTGTGCTGAGGCCGACTTGTCGGGTTACACCCATGATGGCTCTTTCCAACAATATGCTACTGCTGATGCTGTGCATGCAGCAAAGATTCCCCAGAACGTGGACTTGGCCGAAGTGGCCCCAATCTTGTGTGCTGGTATCACCGTCTACAAGGCGTTGAAGACCGCCCAACTCTCTGCTGGTCAGTGGGTTGCCATTTCCGGAGCTGCTGGTGGTTTGGGATCTCTTGCCATCCAGTACGCCAATGCCATGGGCTACCGAGTGGTGGCCATCGATGGTGGTGCCGATAAGGGAGAATTCGTGAAGAACTTGGGTGCTGAACAGTACCTTGATTTCCTCAGCTCTAAGAACGTGGTGGATGATGTGGTCAAGATCACTAATGGTGGTGCTCACGGTGCCATCAATGTTTCTGTGTCTGAATTGGCCATCAACCAATCCGTTGAATATGTTAGAACCACTGGAACTGTTGTTCTTGTGGGTTTGCCAGCCGGTGCAAAAGTCACTGTGCCAATCTTTGAGGCGGTGACGAAATCTATCAAGGTTAAGGGTTCCTATGTTGGTAACAGAGCTGACAGTGCCGAAGCCATCGACTTCTTCGCCAGAGGTTTGATCAAGTGTCCCATCAAGGTTGTTGGATTGAGTGAATTGAAGAACATTTACGAGTTGATGGAACAAGGTAAAATCTTGGGAAGATATGTCGTTGACACTTCCAAGTAAACGTCTCAATAACCAGGTGGTACATATCGAATGACAATTTTGAATTGTTAAATATATCAAAAAAATACAAAAATGTAATACTTGATCACACAAACAGCACAATTATGGTTACAATAACTACCAAAAGGAGAAGTACAAAACTCCTATTATTAATAGTGAAGGACCAGTATCCTTGAGTAATTGAAACTAACTATTTTTGCAACCACTACATTGTTTCCATTAGCACGTAATATTATTCCTTAGCTTAGACAAATTTAGAAAGCTCTATTCAAAGGAGACAAAACTGGCTTACCCTTGTAAAATTGGATGGTTTTAGCAGCTCTGTCGGCAACACCTTCTGGAGTGAATTCGAAGAACTTGTAAAGTTCAGGACCCTTACCGGAAGCACCGAATCTGTTCAAACCGAATTGTTCGTGGGAGTACTTGCTCCATCCGAAAGTAGACATGACTTCAACAGATAAGATTGGAACACCATCTGGTAAGACAGACAATCTGTAGTCCAAAGGTTGTTCGTCGAAGGTGAAGAAGTCTGGCAAGGAGACAACACCAGCCTTGAACCCCTCGGATTCCAACTTCTTGGAAGCTTCGACAGCAATGGCAACTTCAGAACCAGAAGCAACAATGATAACATCTGGCTTGTCGTGCTTGATCAAAGTGTAACCACCCTTAGCAGCGTTTTCAATAGAGGAACCCTCCAATTGTGGCAAGTTTTGTCTGGTCAAGGCAATGATAGATGGAGTCTTGGTGGACTCAATGGCCTTAAGGTAAGCTGCAGAGGTCTCGTTACCATCAGCTGGTCTCCAAACGGAAAGGTTTGGAGTGGCTCTGAAATGAGCCAATGTTTCGATAGGTTGATGGGTTGGTCCATCTTCACCTAAACCGATGGAGTCGTGGGTAGCAACCCAGATGACTGGGTGGTGAGACAAAGCAGACAATCTGACGGCACCAGCAGCGTAGGAAACGAAGTTCAAGAAAGTACCACCGTAGTTCTTGTAGTTAGCACCGAAGGCAGCAATACCGTTCATGATAGCACCCATACCGTGTTCTCTGACACCGTATCTGATGTATCTACCAGAGTAGTCACCCAATCCAGTAGATGGTGGTTGGAAGTCGACAGCCTTAGAGGCTCTGGTCAAGTTGGATGGAGTCAAATCAGCAGAACCACCAATAAGTTCTGGCAACACTGGGTAAAGCTTGTCCAAGACGGTTTCGGACAACTTTCTAGTGGCAACAGCACTGTCAGATGGAGAGTATCTTGGCAAAGCATCGGCCCAGTTTTCTGGCAACTTACCATCCAAACGACGTTGGAGGACAGCACCTTCTTCTGGGTACTTTTGCTTATATTGTTCGAAGGTAGCCTTCCATTCGGAGTGAACATCTTGGTTTTTCTTGACGATGGTGGAAAGGTAGTCCTTAACTTCCGCTGGGATAGCGAAGTTTTCTTCTGGGTTGAAACCCCACTTCTCCTTCAATTGCTTGATGTCATCGGCCTTCAATGGGGAGCCGTGGACACCGTGGGTACCTTGAGCAAGGGAACCGTAACCGATGGTGGTGGTCAATCTGACTAAGGTTGGCTTGTCGGTGACCTTCTTTGCTTCAGCGATGGCGTTAGCAATACCTTCCAAGTCGGTATCACCTTGGGCGACCTCAACCACATGCCATCCGTAAGACTTGTATCTTTGGACAACGTCTTCAGTGAAGGCGACGGCGGTGTCACCATCGATGGAGATTCTGTTATCATCCCAGAAAGCAATCAAGTTACCCAATTGCAAGTGACCGGCAAGGGAGGAGGCTTCGGAGGAAACACCCTCCATCAAACAACCATCACCCAAGAAGGCGTAAGTGTAGGAGTCGGAGAGCTTGATGTCGGGCTTGTTGTAGGTAGCAGCAAATTGGCTTTGAGCTAAAGCCAAACCGACTGCGTTGGCAATACCTTGACCCAAAGGACCGGTGGTGACTTCGACCCCTGGGACGTCGGTGGCTTCTGGGTGACCTGGGGTCTTGGAGTTCAATTGTCTGAATTGCTTCAAGTCTTCAACTTTCAAATCGTAACCGTACAACACCAAAAGGGAGTATAAGAGGGCACAAGCGTGACCGTTAGACAAGACGAAACGATCACGGTTGATCCACTTGGTGTCTTTTGGGTTGAATTTCAATTGCTTCCACACGGCGTGGGCAGCTGGAGCTAAACCAAGAGGAGCACCAGGGTGTCCGGAGTTTGCAGCGGCAACGGCATCCACTGATAACAAACGGATGGTGCTGATGGATAATTGATCAAGATCTTGGGACATGTTGAAATAGGTCAGACTAGGAAGTTTGATGTTCAATTGTCTATAGTTCAATTGAATAACGAGAAAGGGCGGTATGGCCAGTCTTTATACGTTGGAGTTGCTGCGTGGGAGCAGGTAGTTCCGAGGGCGAAATTTTTCGGGCCGGACACGGAGTCACGGACAGCCGGGGGCCCAAGATATTGTAGACATTGCCCTCGGATTTCACAGAGATACACGGCCATTCCGGGGAGTCTCTTAGGAAAAAGAATCCATACCGCAATACACCCATATGAGGCACTCGCTTACATTCCTCTTTCATACTGGGGGATCGCTGGTAAGTAATCGGGCAATAGGCAACCGGATTGTTTGACATTCAGAACCGGGGGCAGGGGAGTTTTTTTTCCTGGCAAGATCCGAGGGCTTCGCCGAGGGGCTGGACCTGTCCCAGCTTATTAAGCGAAAGTCATCTACTACAAACAACAATTGCCGCCGGTGTTTGCCATCGACATCACGAGGTCCACACGAGGGCCCATGACTCCCACCACCTGACTACAGCAAGCTTGTTTGCTGAAACGGTATCGGGGATGGTACTGGTGTTAAGGCAGTGGTTGCGGCCCAAAGCCAACATTTCCAGGTTGGGGATCCCCCACGTGACCCCCACAGACCCCCCGAAGTGCGTGGAGGAGTGGAGGAGTGGCGGAGGCGGCTTACCTGCAGTACGGAACGCCAGATCAAGCGCGTTATTAGATGGGGTATGTCTATTACTACATAGGGTCCTCGAACGGACTGGTTTCTCCACTGCGTTCGTCCAGAACAGGATGCAATGTATGAGTAGGCAGATCATCGATCTCCACATCAAGTATGAACGAACCTGCGCCTGTGGGACTGTCGACAACGCCAGCGCTAGCGGCAGGGGGTTTCATTGGCTCTAGCTGAATAATATCCAACAGGATGTCTTCAGGCTGTGAGGAGCTGGTGTGGGGGATATCCAAGAGAATCTCACGATCCTGGGCCAAGTTGTCGCCCCTATTGGCTCTGCTTTGCCTCTTGCTGTTCTTGATGCTGGTGGCACGGGCGATTTCTCCAATGTCGGAGTCCACGTCGGAATCGGTGTCGTCGGAGTCAATTTCGTCCTCCTCCGAAACATCCAATTCGTTTCCTTCAATCACAGATGCAGGCACCGTGGACGGTTGTCCACGGTGGAAGTCGGAGGCGGTGCTGTTGACGCTGCTGGTGTAGGAAACGCCGTAGATCAGCGACTTTTCCTTCAAGCTGCCAACCTGAGGATTGTGGACTTCTTCGTCGTCAGTCACATCGTCTTCGTCCTCCTCTTCTTCCTCGATCTTGTCCACATTCACCAACCGTGGCTGGGCTTTGATGGCAGTCATGGTGGAGCTCTTGGCTTCCGTGGATGTTCCGGTGGACATAAAGGTAGCATTTTGGTTGTTGTTGTTTGCCCGCATCACATCACCGATGATGGAGGCGTTTTCGATGGTGTTCAAGTCGGAGAAAATGGAATCGGTCTCATAAGAGTAAATCGATCGGGTATTGTTTTTAGTGGGCCGTACTGTGACACCAGGAATGTAGGCGATGGGGAGAATGTTGGATGCGTTGGTGGTGGAGATGGTGGTGGCCACCGAGTTACGGTTGTTGCGGTCGAGGTAGATATCGTTTTGGATGCCACTGTTGGCGTTTGCTTGCTCGATGATTTTCTTTTGTCTGGCCCGTCTCTGGGCAGCGTCGTTGCTCCTGGTGCCCGATCGGTTGTAGCGGGTTTTGGGACGTGTGAATGATTCGTAGGACGAGAGACGGCGCCTGCTGTTCAGGTTGGACGACACTGCCCGTCTTTGCACCACCGGCTGGCCGTTGGTGCTGTGGCCATCGGTGCTGTCGCTGTTGGACTTGATCTCCGAGGTGTTGATAAATTCGGCGTCGTCGTCGGTCTTGTCCAACCCGCTCATCATCACATCTTCATCGTCCAACATCACCGGGTTGCGTTTTCGATACACCAACCGATAGTAAAGTATGCCGGCTATCAAGCCCACCACCACCAAGGCCCCGATCACACCTCCCACGATCCCTCCCACGGGGGTGGATTTCTGGGGTGGATTCTCGATGGGAGAGCAGAACATACTGGGGCAAGACCGACACAGCACTGTCATCTGTTGACACTGTTCGTTCTTACCACACTTGGGGCATTCGGGTTGGGTGGTTGGACAAATAAAACATCCCTTGTCGTTGGTAGGGTAGGGCAAGGACGACGAAGCCGAGGGTGTGGAAGGGTCGTCACGCTTGTGGAACACCTCCAACTCTGGGAAGTGGTGATATGAAGGTGTAGGCATATCTACACCTAAAAGCTATGGACAAGTAACAGGGATGGAGGATGCTAATATAGTCGCTACCGTTGGCGATATTTTTAAACTGTGAAACAGGTGGTACACGTGAGCGCGGCCGGGATGTGACGAGGCGATTGGAAGGAATAGCCAGGCGATGAAGGGGCAGATGAGTTGTACTACGTGGCAATGAAGTGGTCAATGATGTGTATTAGAGAGGAAGGTTTAGAGAGCGCCAGGACGTCGCTAATGGCATCAGCGGACTCGGTGTCGACTGCCATATACGCAGTGGACAGCCGCTGAACCTGCAGTTCGCACTCACACAGGCACATTACAGGCACATTCTGGTCCCAAACGCTAATGATGATTTGCTATCCTCCTGCAGCAGTGGTGCAGCAGTGGTGCAGCAGTAGTGCAGCACTGCGCAGCCACCTCGGGGTGCCCCCTCTGCATTGAGCAAGGGGCATTAGGCAGCATAAGTATTAGACGTTGGACGTTGGACGTTGGACATTGGACATTGGACATTATTAGACGTGGGGCATGGCATGGCATTGGGTGTTGCAATTGACAGTTCAGTTGACACTTGACACTTGAAAGTTGACAGTTGACAGCCATAGTTGGAGGTGGACGTAGGTGGTGGGTGTTGCGGCCAATGGGCCGACTGGCCATGACACCACAATACCGCACACCCGCAACCAGAAATCATGTAGTAGCCTATGTCTTCTGCCTTATGTTATATGCCTTATGACTTTTCCTATTGGCTTGTGCCTTTTGGCTTGTGCCTATTGGCTTGTGTTTATTGGCTTGTGTTTATTGCCTATTGGCTTGTGACTATTGGCTTGTGTTTATTGCCTATTGCCTATTGCCTATTGCCCATAGCCGAAGACGAAGCCGAAGCCGAAGCCGAAGCCGAAGCCTAAACCCAGCGTTGGACCTAGGCCTGACGCATCTCCTTGGTGAACTTGTAGTTCTCCTTACGCCGGGTCAACCATGTCTTTTCGTAGTCAAAGTACTTGTAGTTTTCCTCCTTATCCTCGGTGTCTTGAGCATCCTGCTCCTCCTCGCGTTGGATCACCGACATCGACCGGTTCTTTCCGCCGTTTTTGTTGTCCTTCAAAAACCACTGCTTGGTGTCCTTGTGAAACACCCACCCCCGCCGAGACAACTCGTTGACTGCGTTGTACTTGGCAATGCTGTCACCACCGTCGCTGTAATAGAAACAGAAAAACAATGTGTCGTTGTCAAATTTGCGCATAATGTGCGAGGAGTTCAACTCATACATGGGCTCTTGCGGGTAGTCGATGGATGACGGATGGATGTTGACCGGGTTGTACTGGCGGGGCTTCTCGGCATCGAAGGAATCGGGACAGTTCAAAAGAGACGTCTCCAACATCTGACTGATGTTCTGGAACGGTAACGGATTTTGCAACCTCGATTGCGAAATAGTGTGGAGTCGTCCAATGGTGTCCGAAAAACGGGTTTCTTCTCCTTGAAGTGGCAGCTGGCTGTGAGATTGGACGTCCATGCCTCCGTCGGTGGTTCCATTGGACCCAGATCCCTCTTCGGGGGTATCCTCCTTCTTGTCCTTGCCAGAGGACTCCTTTTGAGCCGTCTCCAATCCCGGTGGGTTCTTGGGTCCATTTCCCAATGAACCGCTTGGTGGCGCTTGTGCTTGTTGCTGTACTTGTTGTGCTTGTGCTTGCAGTTGTGCTTGCTGTTGTGCTTGCTGTTGTGCTTGCTGTTGTGCTTGCTGTTGTGCTGCCTTGATCACGTTGGAGTACGAAGTGGCAGCATTGAATGGTGGAGGATTAACCGCAGGAACAATAGCAGGCTTGACTTTCTTTGTGGGCGTGGTTCCACTAGAGACAGGCTCTTTGGTGGGAGCTGCAACAGCGGGGTTGGTCCTTGCAACTGGCGTGCTTTCCTTGGCTGGCGTCACTGAATTTCCACTAGAAGATGGTACGGCTACACCAACACTGCCATTGGTGCTGGTAACACCACTGGTTCCTGGTGCACTTCCAGCACTACCATCCTCGGGTCCCTCCACCGCCATTCTGGCCAAAGATCCCTTTTCCAACTCGTCATCTCCAACCTCTAATTGATCGTAAAAGTCGTCATATTCAACATAATCATCTTCTTGGTTATTTTCCACGAAGTAATCCAAATCATCTCTGATATCGTCAATCTTTTCTGGATCCAAGTTTTCATTTTCTAGATTAGCTAGAATCTTCTCAAGTTTGTTTAAATGCCCATTATTTCTTTCAATCTTATACTTAAGTTCGTCTATGCCCGCTTGTGTTGAATAAGATCCTTTTGCCTTTTTCAGTATGCTAAGTTGGCCAATTTCGGCTTCCAATTCACTGTTTTGATCACATATTTGTTGGATAACATCGGAGATATAATCGCATGACTCTTGGGTCTTTGAATTATCGTAGCGCTTTCTTGTCTTCTGACTCTGCAACTCCAATCCTTCATTGGAAAATTGCTTGATTTTGGATGACTTCTCAAGGTCCTTGAATTGATCCATAGCATGTTCTATCTTTGTTCTGTTCTCTTGAAGAAGATTCTTATCCAATTTTATGCTACTGTCACCTAACCATGTTTTTAATTGATCTCTCAGTCTTTGCAATTTCTTGATCTCTTTTTTTAAATCACTCTCCAATTTCTCCTTTTGTGAGCTGATCTCGGTGGTCAAGAGCTTGTCGTGGATATCATCAAAAACTTGTAGCCCTTCGGCAATCTTCTTATTGATCTTATCAAACTCTTGTTGGAGTTTTCTAGCACTCATGATTGCTGGTAATGTTACAAATGAATTAGCAATGAAAAGCGATTGAACTGTAAATGGAGTTTTTAAAGAAAATAAGGATAATGAACAAACTCAATCTTGGATATTAATGGATAGGAAACTAGTATCTTGTTGAAGGTTAAGATTTGGTGGTAATGTTCGTTGGTCCTCCTTAGAAAAAAAATAGGTGCCTGGTACAGAATCTACTGCGTGCTATGCGTTACGCATAAACCTGGAATCTATGGTGGAGGGGGAAAGTCTGAAAGACCAAAAGTAACAAGAACGCACAAAAATAAGTTGAGTGAATGAAAAGTTTATTTATTCTTCGTTAAATTTGAAATTTCCCAACCATGTCACATTTTGTATTATTCTACAGATGTAATGTGAAATATCGAAATCCATTCTATCTAACTAAATGTATAATTGTGTAAAAGGATATCAGCAACTCTTTTATTGCTGAGCTTGGCTGTAATTTAACAATACGAAACTGATTTTCAGGATAAAATTCAACTCATTTTATGCATGAAACTACCCTGAATCAGAAGCTGCCATATTTCCAATTTGTAGCCTCCAAGTTTCACTACTTCAACGAACTCTGTTGGACACTAACGCTAATTAGTCCAAAGTACCGACTTCTTGCTTGAGAAACTCTTCGCTAAAATGACACAATTGCTGAAAGTTATACTCAAAGCCATCATTGCCACCATAGTATGGATCAGCAACGATCTTCTCAAATTCTTGCTTGGTTCTCCATTTTCCAAATAATTCAACGACAGTCTTGCTTTCTCTAGGCTTGGAATACATTAAGTCTGACTTGTTAGATTCGTCCATGGCAATGACGTAATCAAACTTTTTGAAGTCTGAGCTCAGGATCTGTTGTGCTGAATGGTTCACAGCGACTCCATGTTTCTGGCATGTTTTAGCAGAACGACTATCTGGTGATTCACCAATGTGCCAACCGCTTGTACCAAATGATTCAATGTTCTTAAAGTATGTTGAATATCCCAATTGATCAACTTTGTGCTTGAAAACAGCTTCTGCCATAGGTGAACGACAACTTTTCGTTAGTATAAAGTTGGCTGACTTGAAAAGGTATACTTACATGTTACCCAAGCATACAAAGGCCACGGATATCTGTTTGTCTTGGGGATTGAATAAAGGTGACATGTTTATTGTTACTTCTTGATCTAACTTAGTGAAACACAAAATCTTGATTCCACATGATAGATACTAGCTTGCGCACTACGTAAACGTCATTTACAATATATTAACGGGTACACTTTACAAACATTATAGTACAGTTAACTATATGACTGTGTTTAAAATCACATTGTCTATCCGAGAGTATAGATAAACAATTCCTTGATAACAAATGCAACTAATACTAGTTGATTCTCGAAATGTTAATTAAAACGTAAAAGATTGAACAAATATCGGAAATAATATTAAATAACGTTGATGATTATGATTATGGTTATTGTGCGGATATTATAGTTTGCACCATACCAGGAAATTATTGGATACTTGAAACAACGAACTGTTTCCATTCATCAAATCCAACCGGTTCATACATGAACTTGTAGTCGGAATTTTCCACCTTAGGCTTTTTCTCATTGAAAAGATTATCGATGTCATCACCATCTTCTACCATATCAATATCACGCTTAACTCCATTAGTGCTGTTTGCACCATTTACATGAACAGCTTCAGAAGCAGCAACCTTGGTACAATTCTCAATTACTTCTGAAGAAACAAGATCTTTGATTGATTCAACTTGTCTGAATGCAGAAGTAATTGCAGTAGGTCTAATCTCACAGGTCCATTCAGTAGAAGTGATTACTGGTGACAATGGTGACTTGGCAGGCTTACCACTGATCATAGGGGAAGCAGTCATTTCCGCAAGTGACTTATCTTTGAATTCAGTAACTGATTCATCCAATTCCAACAAATTAGCCAAAGAAGCGTAAAAGAATTTTTCAGGATCAGAATTCGAAAGGTCTCTTCTCTTGGCTGCCTTAGAATCAGCATCACTATGGCTAAATATATCTGCATCAGTGGTAGGAATTGGAGCAGTTGCAGTCTTGACTGTGTAATTAGGAGATTGTCCTGTAGGTGTATTCTTATTACTTTGAGATTGAACAACCTGAGGAGTGGCTATACTAATTGGAGTCTTGGAAACTGTCATTGATCCTGGTGAAGCTGCATTTCCAGCTGGTGTAGGGATACTTCCAACATTAATTGGACCTTTATTGGAACCTTTTCTTCTTGCCGGAGGATTGGGTGTCTTCTTTGCCTGCTGCGATACGTTAGCCTTCTGTTGAAGCTGCTGTTGCTGTTGCTGCTGTTGTTGCTGTTGCTGTTGTTGATGTTGTAGTTGTTGTTGATGCTGCTGCTGCTGCTGTTGTTGTTGTTGGTGTTGTTGATGTTGTTGTTGATGTTGATGTTGATGTTGCTGTTGTTGTTGTTGGAGCTGTTGTTGTTGCTGTTGTTGAAGTTGTTGAAGTTGTTGTTGTTGGAGCTGTTGCGCTTGTTGGGGCAATGGTTGCGAAGGTTTGATTTGGGTTGGTGCACCTGGTGCCATTTGATTAGCCATCATTGGCGAAACATTGTTAGGTACCATCGGACTACTATTGATGGTTTTCTGTTGAAATCCAGCATTAGGTTGAACATTTGGCCATGCATTGCTAGGTCCAAGGTTCACCTGTTGGTTGGTATTAGGCATAGCAACTTGGCCCCCAGTAGGTGGTGCAGTCATTCCACCAATAAACGCAGAATTAGTCGAAGATGGAGGTTGTAACTGGTTTTGGGCCATAGGCTTTGCTTGGTTTTGCATTTGACTTTGACCTTGTGACATGGCTTGGTTTTGCCCAGTCTGTTGAGGTTGTTGGTTTTGCTGATTCTGCAATTGTTGTCTTCTAATGGCAAACTGTTCTTTTACATAATCAAAATATTTTTGATACTGTGAACGCAACTTCTCAAGCAAATCAGGACCAGCCAAATAAATACCTCTTTGAAGATTCTCCATTATATTCTTCGTCATATACTTCATTTGAATTAATCTTTTGGTACCTTCTGTGATTTTGGTAAGAATGAAGAAATAACTAATAATATTATCCACATTTGAATACTGCTGGGCAATTTTGGCCATAGTTTCACGGACAATAGTCTTTTCTTGAGGTGATAGCATCGAAGTGACATCTTTCAAAACCACATTATTTCTTGATACCTCATCAAGCAATTGTCTCAACTTCATTTTCATTTCATCCGTCAACTGAGGTAAGATTGCAGCGATTGAATTTCTTGCATTCATACGATTGTTTTGTTGATTCTGTTGATTTTGTTGATTCTGCGGTATCGAGGATTGTGCTTGTTGTTGCATCTGTGATGGAATTTGAGGTTGTACTTGAGATTGTGCTTGGTTAGGTTGAACTTGTTGCAGTTGAGACAAGTTTGGAACTGGTTGATTTGCAGAATTCGAAAAATTATTATTAGAATTCATCGCATTACCATTTCCACTTCCATTTGCATTATTCATTTGCATTTGATTCATTTGAGGTCCCCTTTGTGGCATCAAAGGCGAAGATAAATTATTCATTGGTACCTGTGATTTCATCACTGGAGTCTGATTCACCGAAATATTTCCCATTAATGGCAGTTGTTGATTCAGGCTATTCATCTGATTTTGTGGAATTTGCTGATTCATTTGACCTTGCATGGCATTTCCTTGTGGTTGCAGAAGTCTTTTTTGGTTCAATGCCTGGTTATTCATGACAGGACTACCACTATTGTTTGTGGTTGCAATTCCATTCTGCTGTTTCCATAATTGAGTTTTCTGGTGAATGATGTATTTCCTAATAAAATTCTCCTTCTGAGTCTGATCTAATGTAGTTTGGATAGCTCTATTTCCTTGCACTCTATTAAGTAAAGTCATCGCATCAGCACTATATTTCATAATATCTTGTTGCGTGATTTGAAAGTTTGGAGGTTTTGGTTGATTGGATGGGATATTAGGTTGTTGGGTATGATTCTGTTGCATTTGAGGTTGTGGAATCTGCTGCGAAACAGAAATATTTTGCTGAGAATGAGGACCCTGGGGTTGTTGTCCTTGTTGTTGCACGGGTTGCTGAGTTTGTTGTTGAACTGATGGCTGAGTTTGTTGTTGTGTTTGTTGTGGTTGTAACATTTGCTGGGGATTTTGGCCGGCCATACTGTTCCTTTGCTGCATCTGCCTTTGTAAAAACTGTTGCTTCTGTTGGGGGGTGAGACTGTTAATGTTAAAACCCATGTTGTTCATCACAGGAGTATTAGAATTGTTGTTATTATTGTTCTGATTCATGGCCATATTCATGTTGTTCTGTTGTGATTGTGATTGCTGAGACTGCTGAGACTGCTGAGCTTGTTGGTTCTGCTGATTCTGATGGTTCTTTTGCGCAGGGTTAGGCAGTTGATGCATTGATTGACTGGCAAGATTTTGCTGGCCAATTCTTTGCTGCCCTTGATTGAGCTTCTGTTGGTGTTGCTGACGGATAGCCAATTGTAGATGTGTGTTATGAATATCCTTGATCAAAGGCATTGCAGTAGCAGGAATAATCTTCTTCTGATAACAATCAAAAACTTGGGTCCAAGTATTTACACCAGGTGGAATATTTGGAATTTTTGATAATAACGCCGGGGGGATGGGTGAGTTACGGATCAGATTACTAATCTGTTGTATTTGTTGATGGGTGGTTTGCATGCTAGATTGGCCGTCTTGATTAGCCTGCGAGGATTGTTGAGGCATTTGTGGCAGCTGCTGAGGAATTTGTTGTTGTGGTTGTTGAGGCATTTGTTGCTGTTGCAGCTGTTGAGGCTGTTGGGGCATCTGCTGCTGCTGATTTCCTTGCATGTTATTATTCCTCATTTGAGCCTGGATCTGGGCAGCAGATTGTTGTCTAGCTTGAGCCTGCTGTTGAAGGAAGTTCATGTTTTGGGCCTTCATTTTCTGCTGATTCTGGGCTATGTTCATAGCATTCTGGCCCTGGATTGAACCAGCACGGGCGCCCATCATGTTTTGTTGCTGAGATTGTTGTTGAGGTTGGTTTTGCTGTTGGGGCTGGCCCATTTGCTGCTGTGGTTGTTGGGGTTGTTGAGGTTGTTGGGGTTGTTGGGGCTGTTGGGGCTGTTGGGGCTGTTGGGGCTGCAGCATGGCGGCGGCGGAACGGTTGTTCATGTTGGTACGGAGCTGCTGGATCTTTTGCTTGATGAGACGGAGGTATTCATCCCTGGTCTGCGATTTCATGAAGGTGTACTTTTCGAACTCCTGGGCAATGGTGGCGCCTCTTTGGGCATCGTAGTTGGTGCCTTGCATGTCTCTTAGGGTATTGGAAAGGATCTGGACCACCTTCTGGCGGTCGGAGACCGCATACATCGAGTGCCAGGAGTTCATCCCCTGGGGCTGGTGCATGTTATTCATGGCGGGCGGATGGGGAGAACGAGGTGAGACGGGAGAAGCAGGAGTGGGAGGATTTGGCCAAACAACCGACGGATCGACACAGAACGGTGGTGATAGCTGGGGGAATTAGCCAGAGAACTAGAAAGTTTGGGTGGACGACGACGCACCCTGGATCGCCCGGCTTGAAACTGGAGGTATGGGGAAACCGGCGGACGAGGGAGTCGAGCGCAGATGTGGGGAGTGTGATGGGAGTGTGGACAAACACTGCCGGAGAACCTTGGTGTTAATTGACGGTAGAAGCAGGTAACACCACGAAGAAAACCACAGGGGATACACTGACGGAGAAAAGTCAGGATCTTGTGAGAGAAAAAACAAAAGCACACAAAAAATTGATTAGCAACGGTGGGGATATGGGCCTGATTACGTGAGCCTGCGGAGACTGGCGATTTGGAAAATACCGCTACTGCTTACCAGATGAGTTGGTGGTGGTCGGGCTGGAACCTACTAGTAGCTAGGGGATGGGTTTGGGGTTTATTGGCCCTGCTAGTCGGGGTTAGACCCTCTACTAACTGCCTGTAACCCGTCACGTGACGCCAATGGCGAGACCGCACCGGGTGATGCCTCAGCAGCACCACGGAGCTGGGGCCACCACGGCGACGGTTTCGGTGCCGTTGGCGTGGGTGTGGTGTGGCGGGTCAGGCTGGCGGGTCAGCTGCGTCGTGACATCGCCGTGACATCGCCGTGACCTGCCGTGACTTGGCCGTGACTTGGTCGTGACTTGGGGGTCATTTGGTCGACCTTCGTGGCCGGTTCCTGTTGGTGCCTTGATCCTGCCAGGGTGTGGTCGTCTGCTACCACCGCACCGTTTGGGGCGGTGGTTCCGGGGACAAAATGGTTTTAGCCGTTCGGCTGCGGCGGTGTCGCGACGAGACGCAGGGTGAGGGCTGTACCGAGGGAGGGCCCGCCACATCACCACCGGCCACCAAAGGTCGTCCTGGTGGTGCTGGAGCGCCTCGGTCGACTGTGCTCTACTTAAGTGGTGCACGGGTGGGGTGCTTTGGTACTGGCGAAACCCTTGCAAATCAACCCAGTTGGCACCATCGGGCTGATGGGGCCATGTCGTGTGGGTGGGAGCACCGACCTGGTCACCAGATTTGTCGCTACTGTCCTGCAGAGGCGAGAATCGGGTGCGACAGTTCAGTGACCCTTCGCAGGCCTGGCGATCCCATGGCACACCATGGGAATGTCATGAGAAGGCCATAGGATAGTCATGAGAAGTCATAGGATAGTCATGAAGGCCATAGGATAGTCGGGTTGGTAAGGTCCTGGTGGGTGGGGTGGGGGAAGGGGACCCACCAGAGCCTTGATGGACCCCATGACCCCATGGCGGTGATGGCCAGGTTGTGAGGTCTTCGCACCGCGGGGCATCGCATATCGCTGCTAGACACCTCATTCCACCACCAGCCTCTATCCGGTAGCCAACCAGCAAAATCCTCCACTACAGCCTCCCTGAAACCAACACCATTCACTCTCAGGCTCAGGGGCAAGGTGTTACAAACATGTCATAATCCTCCATGTCTTATCGGAGACCACTCGCTGCCACCATTCGTGACCATACTACTGGATCGATCCACCTACATGGCCCTGGGTCCTAGGTGCACCAACAGATTCTTGCTGCTCAAGAAGGGAACTGAATACTGAAAATTCAATATTGAAAATTGATAAATGACACTAACGTGGATGAAATTTATTTTGAACGCCTGTTGAAACGGACCATTCTGAAACGGGCCATTCCCTGTACCAGTGGATGGCACTAAATACTACATGGCAGGGACTAATGCAACTGAACCTCAATGCCCCGCTAGCACATCTATTCCGAGGGCCCCAACACCGGCCCCTCTCTGGTGTGGCCCCATTGGCGACCATGCCGATGTTCCCTCAATCCTCCCTTTGCCCCCAGACCCTAGATCCAATATGTACTTCGCGATAGATGCACCTTTTCCACATTGCCTCCCCAAAGCCTTGCTGGCTGGATTCTTACACTTGCCGGAATTTCCCGTGGCAACTACTGACGTCTTCTAGACTTTCTCCGGCCATTGGTCCCGCCCTGATCCTGCCTACATCCCACCACTCCAGGTTTCGGAGCTCCCTGTTCCTGTTGTCATGACTAGGCTCGGTTTCACTCCCCATCACTAGCTGTGGGTAGTGCATGGGACCTGCATGTATACGTCATTCCCCACCACCTGCCCCTGTCAAACACCTGCGCCAGATCTCTGCGTAGGGCTCTCTCAACACTCACTACGCCCGGAGTGTTCCCCTCCGTCTCCTACCTTCGTTACGTCCAACCTCTCCAAGTCCCCGTTTCTCGATGGCCATTCAATGGTGCCTTTGCTGGGTGCTCACGCCGTACTAATTCGCTTACTGTATTGAGCCTTATCGCGCGTTTCGCAAACTTCCCCATGGCTATTAACCCTGAAAACAATAGCCACATTTGACATCAATTCTCGGCCCCCACCACCCTCCATCTCCAACAAGGTTATCCAGGGCCCCATTGTAGTTCCCGGACGTCTGGATTTCGGCCATATGCTAGCTTGCTTCACTGATCTTGTCTCCTTGATAATCCGTCCCTGTCCCCATCTCACTACTGATGTGACACTTTCTCATGGTGAAGATCGGACAAAATTCCAAATCTGCACTACCGATTGTGATAAATAATCCACAAATCCTACCACCTGAAACACACTTGTAACTAACTAGCGTGGGATGAGGGCCCAGTTCCATCTCCCTTGAATTAGTTGTCAGGCCGCTGTCATGAAAACACCACCATCCTCGGCATGATGGCTGCGGATGAGGCTTTCAATTCCTCAAAGGCTTCCTTCCTCAACCATCGCTGATCCGATCACTCAGCTGCTCCTAAACCGGAGAATTGATCCTGGTTAGGGGTTGAAAACCTTTCAACTACTTCGTGAAAAATATCTCCACCTGCTAACACAAACTCTACATGCGATATCGTACATCAAAATACGCCATACTGAAAAATAGTTAGTGTACCACACCAGGTGAATTAGAGGTGGTATGTTGTTAAGGCTGATGGCATAAGATAGCCGAACCTCGCATTTCCGTTCCACCTTGTGGTTTATTGAGTGGCACGATGTTGTTGTTCTATCATAAGCGGATATTCTAGGTACAGAATCACTCGAAAGGCATTTTCACGGTTCGATTATTGAAACATGGTTCCAGTCTACTAATGCCAAATTGGTGTCTATGGTGCCTATGTTTTCTATGGTGCCTATGGTGCTTTTTGATAATAGAACTCAACCCGAGGTGTCCACTACATCTTATCCATTAACCTTTGATTATAATGCGGATCTATATATGTCATGCTCATACGGTGGTGTAAGTTCTCTTAATCGCCTTCTTATCTTCGTACTCCCTTTGCTCAGCTTCGTCAATAAACTCGGTTTCGTGAGTCAATTTCCATTGCTGTTTCACGAACTTGAGACCCTGGGTATTCACGCCCAATTGGTTGGCGGTCTTGGACAAGCTGTCTCGCAATTGCTGTTTGACCTTGACAATTTGGTTCTTGATAACAGGGTCCTTTTGACTAACTAATTCCCGAGCATTGGAACGGACAACAAAGTACAATACTTTACAGATTAACGACATGTTAACCACATTGGCAGTGACATTATCGCTATTGGTCCAAATCTCCACAAATTTCAAAAGCTTGAGAGAATATGAAAATGGTAATACCAATAATGCATCATCCAATTGAGCAGCCTTAATTTTACTTAACACACTCAAAACGTATTCTTGACCTGACATGCGGAATGCCATCAAAATGGCATTGGGTGAAGGCTTTACCGGCAACACGGTTGTCTTTTTCTCTTGATAAACCTTTAAATGCTTCTCGTAATCTTCATGAGCTTCAAGATCTTCAATACCAATATCCATGGCTTCCATCAATTTTTCACCAGCCTTCAAAGACTCAACGGTTTGTTTAGACACCTTGGTGACTTCGTCCGCATCTTCTTCGTCATCTCCTACTTTTCCTACTCTTGGATCATCCTCTAAGGACTCGAGTAAGGTCTCTTCGTAAAGTTGATCCATCTCTTTCTCTCTTTCTTCCTCAAGGAAAACTTGATCTTCACTGGCACCCCATACTCTGATGGAATGATCATGGGAAGTAGAAACCATAAAATTTCCATCATTACTAACATTCAAGCACCACACTTCTGACTGGTGAGCTGGAAGCTTTTGAACACACTCAAACTTATCACCATCCCAATACTTGATAAGGCCATCCTTACCTGAAGAGAAGAAATTATGACTGTCTGGAATAAATTTGACATTCATAATTGAGTCCTGGTGAGCGAAGATCGATTTGTGACAATCACCAAAATCCAAACCCCAAATCTTGATATTCTTATCAGCGGAAGAAGTAATAATCAACTTACTGTCGTCGGAGATGTCAATGGATAAAACTGGTAATTTGTGGCCATATAATGTGAGGAAAAGTTTGAGTGAATCAAGGAATACCACTTGAACATTGTTGTTTAACAAGGAAATTGCCAAATATTTGGAATCTGGGGAGATTCTGACACACAAAACATCTTCATTCAATTCCAAAGTTTGACTGTGGACAAATGATAAACGTGAAATGGTGTTTTTGGATCCAGGAATCAATTCCTGTTGAACCTTGAAGTTCCAGAACTTGACAGTTTTATCGTTACCACCAGTCACTAAGGTTTTCCCATCAGGAGTCAAATCAAGAGACCAGATGGCTGAACCATTTTCCTCATCTTTAGAAGCTCCAGAATCATGTGCTCTTTCGACTCTATCCACTAATGAAGAAGTAGCCAAATCATATAATTCTAAGTCACCATTCTTAAAACCCACCACCACTAATGTACCACCAGGTAAGAACTTACAACATAAAGCATATCCACCTTCCAATCTAAAGGTTCTGATGACATTGCTAGTTTTCACATTCCAAATCTTCAATTCACCGTTGGATGCAGTGGCCAATAATTTATCATCTGTAGAAAGATCCATTGCTCTGATATCAGTTCTGTGACCCAACAAATCAATCGTATGCTTTTTGACGGAATGGATGTCACCAGGTTGTACTTTCTTGACCAGCTCTGGAACTGGAATGTTTTGAAATTCAATGCTGTTGTTGGTTAATGAAACTAATAAGTCTAATTTTTTGGAGGAGGATTGAACCCAGGAACAAGATTTGATTTTGGAGATGGTTCTTACTGTAGTGAATGGGGTGATCAACATACTTATTTCTGACTCAGTCAAGGATTGCAAGATTTCGTCATCTTCATAACCCTTTTCTTTCAATCTCTTGGTTCTTTTTGCGATACCTTTCTTTATTTCTTCGTCGCTTCTGATTCTGAAAATTTCGATGGTTCTGTCAGCATTTTGCAAATAGAATAACTCCACCAAACCTGATGAAACCTTCAAGTTCTTGAATTGGATTTCGTTACAACGAGCCTTTGATTGCTTTTCAAACGATCCTCTTTCTTGAATTTTTTCCTGATCTGGTTTGGAAAGATCTACCAGCCAAACCTTGACCTGGTCTTTATTTCCGTTGGTAATAACCATGTTTTTGGAACTGTTTATACCCATACCCCAACAATCGGTGGTATGAGCCAAATGGGTCTCCACACATTGTTCACTTTTCAATTCCCACAACTTGATGAGACCATCCTTAGAAACACTCAATATGTAGTCTTCCATGTCATCTGTGTTTTCTGAGGATTCGTGCTCCGAAAGGAATGTCAAGCCAGTGATTTGGCCCTTATGCCCCTTGAGTTTGAAGAGTCCTTCTTCTCCCACCAAATCCCACATGATAATGGTGGAATCTGCAGAGCCAGAAACTAATCTGGTACCACTTCTGTCGAATTGAAGTATGCTGATGGTCGATTTGTGACCTTGGAAGTTGATAAGGACCGAACTGGAAGTGATATCCCATACCTTGATCGAACCGTCAGCATGACCTGCTGCCACAAGGTTGGTTTGTTCATGATGGGCCAAGTATGTGATGGGTGATGGTGCCTGGGAGGTGGATGCATTGGAAGCACCAGGGGTCATTCCATCTCTGATTTTGCTGACAATATCACCAGTCTTGATGTCCCAAATGAGAATTTCTTCTAAACCAGCAGTAAGAGCTCTTCCGGCAGATTTGGAATTCTGGGTAGAGCTTGGTGGAAGCCATACTATGTTTGACTGTGAGGCAATCACACCAAAGCACTTTTCTTGCTCGTAACGATCATAAGATTTGACCATGGTGATGAACTAGCTAAGGAATTTTTCATCTCATCTTGAATTTGAGATGGCCTCTCGGGGTCACGTGTGGGTGCAAAAAGTTGCAACCTGAGAGGCAACATCTACATGAAATTCATCGAACTTCAACAAGATCAAAAATGAATCAATGAATTGCCATATGGGTCCAAATCTTTACTTGCATTTTCCCTCCTTTTCAATCACAATAACGGGCACTTTCCTGCTTTTTGTGAGCTGATGCGCATTAAGCATATTTTTCTCCACATATCACAATTGGATAACAAAAGGTACATAACGGTAATTTCATACCAAAATGAAAAGATTTTTCATATTAAAGTTATATATCATAAGCCTATGACATTTTTAAGAGTTTATGTCTAAATAATAAATACACCAATAGCCATGCATAAGAGAGGAACAAATAACAAGGTAGTCCGGGTAGAAGAGGCAGAATTGCCCTTTGGACGACCTGAACTGGTAGAGCTTGCACTGGATGAGGACCTTCCCGAGGAAGAACTGGTGGCACTGGAAGAGGAAGGGGCAGCGGAAGTGTTGGGTGAATCTTTGGAGCCTCCGGTCCAGCAGTACTCAGAGAAGCATTTCTTACATTCGTCCGATTGTGATTCGCCCAATCTTTCTTGTGCTCTTCTGATAATAGCACATCCCACACATTTTGCCCAATCAGAGTCATCGGAGCGATTGCCTCTAGTTGCAGATTCAAATCCATTCTGTATGATTCCAAACTTTTCGTCATCATCGTAAGTCATCTTAAAGGTAGAAGTGTTGGTATCATAAGTGTATCTTGTGTTAGGCATGTAGACAACTAACGGAATATCCGTTTCATTGACTCCATCCTTATCATGATAATGAATCAAGTCAGATAAATTAGATGCATCGCAACCCAAGAAAAGTGGTTTTTGGTTCATCTTTTTGTCCAAGTACTCTTGGATTGTTGGTGTGTAGGGGAATGGAGTACCTTTACCTTGCGTAGCAAATTGTCTTGAATAAGTATGAGCGGCAGAACTTCCATTGGGCCAGTTATCCTTGGTGTTACCCGAATTATCAAAACCGAAGATCACATCTAAACCTCTGGCCTGTTGGATCAATGGATAGAATGGTACATTTTGCTCATCTTCACCTCCGTCGACCAAGAAAAGCGTTTGATTATTCACGATGGATTTGACAGCCGAATTTTCAACATTTAAGAATGGATTTGGTTCATAGGAAGCAATATCCACTGACGAATAGCTCAATTTTTGGAGAATCGAATTTAAGACACTTTTAATTGCACCGTTCAAATCGGTTTGCCCGATTCTAAGAACAATTTGGTTGAAAAGTGACGAGGAGGTCCCCATGATGAAACCAGCATTGTCAAAGTTAACAATACACTCTGAACTGTTGGGTTTACCATTACTCATATCAGTTCCGATATATTGAATGTCACTGAAACTTTTCAACGATGGGTCCCATGAACCTAATTCGTACGGATTGATCTCAACAACTGTAGAATTCTCATTAAGAATCTGAGTACCTGGAGTTCTACCGTTTGCAATGACGATGGGGAATGGCATATCATGGTTCTTGAAACTGGTCAAGTTACGAATGCTTGCCCATGTGACATTAGCACCTCCATTGGAATCGTTGAAGAACTGGTGTGACAATGCCCTTCCCCAAAAATCTGTGACGGAAGTATCGAAACCAGCATCTGACTTGGCAGAGATGGACTTCTGGATCGAACGGTAATACTGCAAAGTTTTGACCACATTGATACCGTTGGGATTCACAATGGAATCGTCTAATTTCCAGATGTTCACAGACCCGTCGAGAATATCCTTTACAGATATCCAGTCGTTCATCACCAACAGTCCAACCAACCAATTACCACCCGAAAGACCAGCCAAATAGGTGGAAGACTGGAGAAGACCACCGAGACCCTTAGAAACGGAGTCGTCAAATCTGTTGTCTAAGGCCAAGATCTGGCCCGCTCCATTCAACATGGCTCTATAGCCACCACCACTGAAAGCCAATCCGATGGTGATGTTTTTTGATTTGGAGTAGTTTTCCACAAACGATTTAGAGTCAAAGTTGGAAAGGTTTGCAGTCTTGGACAAGAAGTCGATGATGTTTTTGTTAGTTTGTTCTTGACGTTGTAAGATGTACTCTTGTTCTTGTTTTGATATGTTTTGTGCTTCTCTGACGATGTCATGAGAAGGACACGATGTTTTGTAGGGCTCGTAGGGGTCTCTAGAATTGTTGTCAAAAATTCCCCCTAAGAAACCTTGTGAGGAACTAGCCAGTTCCTCGGAACCGCTGGATGTAGCACTGGGACTAGTGCTTGACAATGATGATGATGATGCGGTAGAAGATCCCGAAGAAGAGCTGGAAGAATCGTTTTCCCAAGGCCACTGAAACGCCCGAGCGTATGCCCATAACAACATGAACACCCAAAACTTCATCATGGTGGGTATCAATTTATATTAGAAGGATGAAGTTAGACGTAGCTGTTTAAGTCCTGGCTTGTTCCCTATAGCTATGCGACTTTGCGATGGTGGGGTCTATATATACTACTAGAGCAAGACTCGCACTGCTTGCTAAAAGCCCACTCTGGTGGAACTATTGTTACAGGTTGCTGGCATTGCTGTGAAGAGAGAAATGGTACAGTGGCCGTTGCTGGGCATCACTCTGACGAGGGGCGAGGGTGCAATGTCCGGAATCAGATGTCATGGAGGCAAAACTGCTATCTTACACTGGTGTCAACTACTTCAGGATGTGTAGTGAATCTTGACATGGGAGATGTCGTGGCAATTCCCCAATAGGAAATGTTCCAGGTGCGCATTGCCCTAATGAGGGAGTTAGTTAGATGCATTAACTTTGGAGCCTCGTAGTGGGATTCTTGCTATGAGCAATAAAGAGGTTGTTAATGGATAAGCTTTGGATATGGCCGCAAGAAGTAGTTGGTGAATAATATATGTTGGTGCGGACGTCCGTGCGGGGTCAGACTGGTTAGCCCATGATTTGGACCCCTGAAATATGTTTCATCGATTTTTTCAATTACGGTGCAGGTAAATAATTTATCATTCGGATCAAATGACCTCGTTGCAAGAAGCCAAGCATATTTCCTGTAATGGGGCAATGGTTGCCTTTATTCCTTCACTTAAGCTCTGTGGCTTCGGACCCTGTCAATTTGAGTTCGGGGGCTTGTGATTTGTGTTTTGTAACATCGCAGAATTTGGCCTTTAGCCAGGTCGTTACTACCAAAGAATCCTGGTAACACACAAGGATTTAGTTAGTTCTGACTACATTTTTTCAGCGATTGTAAATACGTGGTCTTTAACAACTGAATCGTTCTCACTGTCCTCGATGCATTGTCTTGGAGTAGTCTTACCTATTTGACTTGCCGAGCTTGGTTTAAAGCTCTGAGTGAGATATGGGCCTCGCAACCCAAATGACTTAACCTACAATAGCAGGTTATCAATGTCACAGTCTGCAAGACAATACGTAAATTTCAATAGGTGAATTATTTGCTTGTTTAGCGTCACTTTAAAAGCTTAAATTGATTCCGAGTTCATAGTCTCAACAGATATAAGAATAGCATCCCTCGTTGGATGAATTTCTTCTTCATTTTGGTGTTCTTTCTATGTCCATTTACCCAACGTCCTTTTTTATTTTTGTTCGCTGTTCTCCTTCACATGCTACACATTAGCAACCATGTAGGCAAAGTTAAAGAACTTGTATTGCTGCGAGCATTATGTACAATAGTAAAAAAATCGCTGTTATGTAGCAACATAGTCCATTGGTGATTTGAGATGAGATGAGATGTAGACCTGATTTAGACTCTATGTTTATGAATAGTTACCACTCAAGATGTGGCTTTAACAGAAGAAATCCCTAATGCAGGTAATGAAACGAGTATGGTTGAATTACTAAGGTGACAGTAGAATTTTCTGCCAAAAGAACTACAGTTCAACCCCTCAACATCAGCTTACTTGTCTGAGAAATTAAAACTTCGTTAGTCCAATAGTGTGATTGAAGGGTGGTATTTATTATTATTCTCCAGGATTCCAACATTTAATATTTGTTAGTCATAGATTTGCAGTCCAAGAAGCAGGAAAGTAAATTTCTTTTAGATTGGGTCATATCTAGTCTGATTTTCTGTTAGATGAATTCAGTAGTACTCAACCAATAAGTACTATTGCTTGCCCATGTTGGGGCTTACAATGTATCCAAATGAGGTAATTCGCAGCCAGTTTCAATTAAATGAAATTCACATTCGAGAAGGCGGTTATTCTTCAATAATTGCCAATCTTCTCAACTAATTACTTCCCAGGTGTAAAGAATTTGAAAGAACATTATATCACCTTTCGCAATTTGATTTCTCTGGTCACCTTATAAGTATCTCATGTCAAACAATCTAATGAAATACTTCACAATTAATTAATAATCCCAATCCTACCAAAGGTTTCAAGTCTTGCTTCAACCACAGTCTGTACCGTAGTGGTATAGGCAAAATGATGCGGGAAAGGAAAAAGCGGTTATTTTTCACAAAGCGGTAGTTTACTTAATACATTATTCCCCTGCGTTTTTTCAATCTCTCCTTAATACTCAGACCAAGTTTCTTAGTACATCCTACAAAGTCTTAAAAATCTATGGTTTAATTTCTATCATAAACACTTGTCTACTCTTTTCTGGTTCCTTTGATCAAAATAGGAATCATGCCACCAGTGCAGATCGTGAAGTGTCTGTGTTTCAAGGCCATGATAACGGCACGAATCAGCCCAGCATGAGAAGTGGTAGAAATGACAGAGTTTTGTTGAACCAAATGCCTGTTCACCTTCTCTTCATTCACATCTTCCTCAAATAATTCCTCTAAGAATTGGATCATTCTGAAACCGTGCTCATTCAATGCTTCACGGTAGTTATCTTGATACAATTGATCGTTTTCTGGATAGTTTTCGGGAAACACAAACTCTGGAAATCTACTCTGAATAACAGATTTCGTGGAGCGTTTGTCACAAAGGTTGAATCCCAAACGTTCTCTAATGAGCTCGGTCACCAATGGCCCAGGTTCTGCGGGCTTGTTTCCTTTCCAAGTCTCCACCATAGTACGGCTGGCACGTTGCATTGGCGAAACATAAAACTTGCTAGGCATTGGACATCCACTAGCAAGCTCTTCGCGCCAAGCAAGGTTGTTTTCAACTGCTTGTTGGATACCAAGCTCTGTGAGCTCTGGGTCCGGACCAAAGACGATTTCACCGTCTGTCTCCATACCATGCCATTTGCGGTGCCATTCTGTAGCTCCATACTTCTCCACACACAAATTGTGGTAACCTTGGCCATGACGGGCAAAGAACACTAACTTGTATGACTCATTGGGGCCAGCTTTTGCATTCAAATTGGCTAACTCGCTGGTAATCTCAGACCAAGGCTTCGCCCTACCAAAGTGTTCGTGGGCATGGTTGAATTTACGATCATCGGTTGACTCGTCTGACTGTTTGAAAACCCCGGGGACCACTTCGTATTTCCATGGAAATTTCAATTTTCCATCTTCCCCACGGGAGTCCTGGAGCTGTTCAAACTTCTCGTGAAAGATCTTCTCCTCGTCGAGATCACCGTGGGCATCATCATAATCGTTTTCATTGGGTATTAAAAGAGACATTTTGGGCAACTGGGCAAGAAGGAGTTGTTTCAAACCTTTTGCTAAGGAAATACTTGGACGATGTTGCAGTCGACCACGCGGTTGCATTTTGGGGTTGGTTTGCACATACTAACCATATGATGGTCAGGGCACTACAGTCTACACCATGTGACGACAAATATATAAAAACGAAATCAAACTAGGATAGTGTACAGAGGAGAAAGGCCACATGACATGCAGCTTATGTCTTTCTCGAGGGTCCCGACTTGAACTCGGGCTTGAAGTCAGGCTTTTTGCTAGAAGCCTTCTTGATTTGAAATTTGGTGACAAGGGGAATGTGATCAGAGGGGAAGTGAGCACTTGGGAAACCAATCAAATGGGATGCGTATTCTTCATCTACCTTACCCAACAAACCCTTAACTTGTAATGTTGGAGTAGAGTACCAGATATAATCGATAACATCAGTAAAGCCTGGAGAAAAGTTCGTGAAGGGAAGATCCTCGATTTGTTCATATGCAGATTTCATCTTGAATGGATGTCTGAAACCTTCATCTGTGAATTTACCGTAATCTCTTCCATCCAAATCATCATGCTTTGAGACAGCACCGGTGGAGAAAAGTTGATGCACAGCACTTCCATTGATCGAATTGAAATCTCCACATACAATCAATGATGCGTTCTTGACTTCCTCGATCGAATTAGTATGGTGATACTTCTTCAAAATACCTTGCATCTCCTCCAATAATATTCCCACTTGTAATGCTTTGACATCATTGTAAGCAGGGTCCCAATGCAAGTGCGTGTTTGCAATGACAATCTTTTCCCCGGTGGTGATGTGTGTGAAAAATGTGATCAATGCAATGTTATCTTTGTTCATGAAACGATTGAACAAATCTTTGGTTTTCTTATACTTATCTGAGCCCATGCATACACTGTTGTATTCGAAATTTTGCTTCTGGATCAAGGAGAACTTACTAGTACGGAAGAAAGTCGCGCAACCGTCGACCTTCTTCGAGTCAGCCTCGCTCATAGTCTTCGAACGTGTTTTACTGAAGAAAACACCCTTGTATCCTTTCTCAGCCAAAAGTGGTACCCAAAACTCGTGGAAAGTTCTTGTTTCTACTTCTTGCATGCACAAAATATCTGTGCCAAAATTTAATACTTCGGCTTGCAAAGCATTTCTTCTGTATTCCCAATTCAAAGCCCATGATGGAGTGAACTTGTACATCTTAGAAGTGGCATAATGTTGACATAAGGTATTGTATGAAACCATGGTAAAGGTATCCGGTTCGTTAGATTCGTTAGTGTAAGCATCAGGGTTAGCAATTGGATCAATAATTTCACCATCATCTTCCAAAAGAAACCAATCTCTAGGCTTTGGTTTAGCCCAATTGGTATTGTCTCTTAAGTATGCAACAACTTCTTTGGTACCTTTCTCTGAAAGCAAGTTAGCAATTTTCATGTCCATTGGATTACCTTCAATACCCAAAAATAATAATTCTATAAGATTTCCAAATTCGAGTGGTAATGTCTTGATATTGTTGTCAAACAAATAGAGATACCTTAAATTATAACACAATCCCAATTCTGGAGGGACTTCACTTATTCTATTATGGGACAAATCCAATGTTCTCAAACTCTTCAATTTACCTATAATAGGTGGAACCAGTGTCAACCTGTTATTATTCAAATACAAAGATTCCAAAAAGTCATATTGGAACAACTTTGGAGATATGTTCAGTAATCCTTGACCACACAAATCTAATTGACACCATAATTGCCTTCCCTGGGTTTTTTGTCTCATTCTCTGTTCCTCTTGAATATGATCATCATCCAAATCTTGTGACAACTTCTTGTTATGTAATAATGCAGAGGTAGTGGTTGGAGTAGTGGCAACGGCAGTGGTGGCTTTCTTGGCCTTTTCTTGCTCCTCCAAAGAGGCTATAATGGTCTTGGTAGCATCAATTAAACTAACGGATTTAATCTCATTATATGGGTTCTTATTTTTCCGAGAGTTAGATGCATACTGTCTAGCGTAATAGTGAGGAATGTTAGCACTTCTAGACAATTGACACAACTGTTGTTGATGCTGCCAGTATACAGAATTTGGATTCTCGACGTTGGTTGAGTTCAACTTCTGAGATGAGGCCTGTTGAGCCTGTGCCTGCTGTGCTTGAACTTGCTGTTGTTGTGCTTGTAGGGCTACCTGTTGATTGAAAAATTGCTGTTGAATGTGAGGAGGTTGGCGAGGAAGTTGCTGTTGCAGGGGAGGATACTGCAGTTGGAATTGTGCTTGCTGCTGCTGTGGCTGTTGGTAAGGTTGTTGCAACTGCAGGTTGGCATTCAGATTCTGCTGCTGACCTTGTTGGAACTGAGGAAGGAATTGTTGTTGCAATTGTGGAGGCTGCGCTCTTTGGTAATTGTTTTGGTACAATCCATCCACATAACTGTCACTTTGTTGATTGAACTGTCCAGCAGCAAGCGATCCCGTAGGCTGCAGTTGGGAACCTTGTTGCAATTGTTGCAATAAGATTTGCTGTGCTTGAAGATTTGCCTGAGGTTGACCTTGAACTTGTGCTTGTTGATATTTACTATTAATATTCATTCTCTTTATTTATTTGGGTTACCCAATGCGAATTTAACTTGTTCTTGGATGTGTTTCATTCGAATAGCCAGAATTATCCTAACTTTATGGGATCAAGTCTTGTTTGCCTCCGTATTTGATTGTGCGCTACTTCGAAGAAGGAGATGCCACTAGGATCCTAGTTTGAAATTGGTGTTTCAATAGTGGAAAGATTCCTTAAATCTAATGTTGTAGTGGATGTATTCTGATTTCGTTGACGTAAAATTCGACGTTGGTATGTTAAATGAATCTTGAGTTACATTGAAGTTTTTTTTTGGCCAACTTTTTGGGCACGGTGCACGACGTTTGGTGATTGCTGGTTGATATGAGGAAGCTGGTATGTTAAACCACCATGGAAGTAATTGAGTTTACCTTGATTGGTAAGAGAATGCAAGTACTTTGAAAAGCTAGGGTCTGCCTTATTCGTATTACATGTAATTTCATGAAGGAAAGCTTCCTCATCACAACCCGAAATTTGGTGAGAATATTCCAGATCAAGGCGATTATTCCTGTGACTACACGGGAAATGGATAAATGTGATGTCCAGAGAAACATAGATCTATTAAAAGTTATACGGTCATCAAACTGGGATTTTTTATTGATTAAAGTTTTTTTAATTTTTGTAATATTTCTGAGAATTACTAAAACTTAGTAGTCAAGAAAAAATTTTACATTTTGAAAAAAGATAATAATAAGAGTTTGTTTATTTAATTCTCTAGAGGTGCTTATTCGGAGTATTAAGTCTTGTTTCACAGCAGGTACTAAATCATTATGGTACCTAAGATTAATAATAAAAATACCCCTTGCAGTTGTTGAATATGTCCTGCACCTGCGTGCGACTCAAAAGAGTGCATAGAAGACTTCAGAGTGGAAGAAGCAACCACAGTTGGCTTAGCCACTGATAAGGTGGTACCAAAAACATCACTGAAGTTTAGAGTAGTCTCTTGAGAACCGAAATTTGTAGTATGTGTTCGAAAGTTGATTGGAGGATGGTCATCTGTGCGGACCTTGTGAACAATCTCATTTTCCGTATTGTTGGATATGTCGATACTACTACCACTTGCAAAGCAAAAGGTCAATGAAGTGATGATAATTGAGTGAAGTTTCATCGAAAGCAATAGAGAGTTAATTAAAAATGATAATGAACCTTATTCAAGTGATGGGGGTCTGATTGAATTTATAGGAATATTTTAATAGTGCATTCAACATATTCAATATGAAATATAAACAGGAAATTCCAGAAACCCCATAGATATGAATAAGAGAGCACCTTAACCAATGAAAAATGCCTCTTTTTACCCTAATCAGAATAAATGTGTTATTTAAATGTTTTCTAAACAATTCAGGCTAGGTGTGACCAATAAGATGTCTCAATTCCTATAAAGAAAATATTCGTAACAAAAACCTACAATCGAATACTAAGGTTTTTGACCAATAGGATGGAATAGTCACCAGTGATCATCTTGTTGTCGTGTTTGTGTGCTTTGTAAGGGTTACTAATCAGGTAAGCCATTTTAGGTGCCCCAAGTCATGAGAGCAGCCAATGAGTATTCGTTATTTGGGTAGCATTGTATTATATTCTAGATATCAATCCACAAATTGTGAGGAGACGTGCAATTCAACCAATCAGAGAGGTCCGTCCAGCCATAAATAGTAATTTAAACTTTTGGGGATCATTTTCATGCCACAGGTGAAAACTGGCCAATAGGAAGGAGCCATTCCTCCAGAATCCAAGTTTGGAAAGTCGCACATTGATAAGAAATACCCCAGATGAATACCAAGGTGTCACACACACACAACTCATCGTCACTATTACCTCTTTGGGAACAGCAGAAAGCCTCCCCCCCTTTGTAATGGATCAGTCACCTTCAGATACACCAATCAGAAGCCAATGGTCAATGCCATATAACGCACGGCACCAACATTTGTATCATAGTATTTTATGAGCATGTTAAATCATTCCGCCTCAAACTACTTGTTGTGATATTTATGATTATATATGGAAAGTTCATATACTTGTGAACGTCACCATCAGTCCTTCATTTGCCCAATTATAATTTTGTTCAACGCAACTAACAGTCAAACTTCATGTCATGAAATTGAGTAAGACCTAGACATTGGAATGGTGCCATTTATAGCCTGGTTGCCAACAAGTTGGCTTTTATAATACAACGATTAAAGTCTTCGCCTTGACATTTACATTCTCCTTGTTAGTTGTGGATCACCAGACAGAGCTCCCAACTTCAATGATAAGGACAAGTTATTTCTCAATATTTGGAGTATAAAGAAAGATACAATTCCGTTTTAAAGCTATGACTAAACATGGAGCAATCATGGCTAGTTAAATCGAAGAACTATAATCACCACTATTTCTTTCCTGGATACTTCTGGGAAGGAATGTCTTTCAACAGTACAGTTGCTGCAAATGTGGCCATTTCGATTGCTCATCGCCTGTCTCTAAGTTGGACGGAACCATTATACTCACCTAATGGAAATTCTTTGAATCCAAAGTTCTTGGATGTTGTTAGCGGAGGATTGAATATGGGTATGGGTTTATTTGCCCTTATTCAATTAATTCAGCTAGGTCTCCGTCTGCCTCCTAGTATCGTTCTAAATGTATCCAGTGCAATTTCACAAATTATCAAGGTGTTCTTAGCTTCATTGCAAATTCTTCTTCTTATATTCTTATACTGCTACGAATATGATGCCAGGAAGGTATCTATAATCTCAGAGCTATTCGTTTGGTGTTTAGTATTTTTTGTTCTTATTTCAGAACCCAAAAAGTCTTCACATGCATCAGCATCTGTGATTATGGCACTTTTCACCAGGTTACCCTTTCAAATTGCAGCTCTAGTTCAAGACTCATTCTCTTCAATCAAGGTCTATGCAAATTCGACAGTTGGAATCGTTGTGGAAGCTATTCTTATCGCTAATTCCGTATTTATTTTTTCGTTGGAAGTTTTTCACTACCAACCAAAGTTTGAAGTGGATTCGGAGAGATTAAATGCCAATTTGCTAGAACATTTAACCTTTTCATGGATCACACCATTGATCACCCATATATGCAAGACGCAATCAATTGAAGCTGAAGAGTTGCCTCAAGTTGCAGGATTCTTGCATTGTGACAAAACTTTCAAAGTGTTGAAAGCGCATTGGGATAACTCTTGTGCTAAGGCACAGTTGGCAAAGAAAAAGTTCAAGCCCTCTAGACTTCGGATATGGAAGAAAAAAGTAGAGGACATAAAGCCATCACTTTTGGGATCTATTGCATGGTCTTTCAAGAGCTACATATTCAAGATTTTTATTTTTGAATCATTGGAAATATTATTCAATTTTACTCAACCTTACTTCTTGAAGAAGCTTATTAAACATTTCAGCGCACATTTTAATGATGAAGTTCCACCACCAATTATAAATGGATTCACAGTTGCAATTTGCATTTTTATGTTTAGTGTTTCTAGAGCCACAGCATTTAATCAGATCAACTATGTTATGCTTAATTTGGGATTTGTGGTAGAGACCTCAATGAATTCCTTGATATATCGGAAGGCTTTGATTTTGTCTCCAAACTCTAGGAAGGAAAAGACTACTGGTGAAATAATCAATCACGCAACAGTGGATTTAAATACAATCAAATACTTTTGCCAAGGTTTGCTGGATTTCTTCAGTGGGCCCATCAGACTTATTCTTTGCATGATTAATCTAGTAAACTTAATGGGAAATGCTGTATGGGGTGGTCTTTTGATTGGTGGTTTGTTAATTCCAGTTGCTGCATTTGCCAACAGTGCAATCTATCCACTATACATGGTAATGATGAAGCACAAGGATGAAAGAACTGGATTGATCAACGAGATCCTATTATCAATAAAAAGTATCAAATTTTACTCATGGGAACAACCGATCATGAAGAAATTGAATTCTATAAGAAATGACAAGGAACTTCAATCCTTCAAAAAAATAGGGATCATGAGTGCATTGTTGATTTTTACCTGGACTAGTATCCCATTCTTTGTTAGTTGTGCAACATACACAACCTTTGTGTGGTTGTATGATACACCATTAACCCCAGAAATTGTATTCCCAGCATTGGTGTACTTTGATTTGTTAAGTGATGCCGTGATGAATTTCCCGAACTTGGTGACTAGTGCTATTGAAGCTTCTGCTTCCATCTCAAGATTGAGAGAATATCTTTTGCTCGATGAATTGGAAGTTGATAACAATAATATTTACAAGATTGGTGAAGCAAAGGAAAATGAAGATGCTGTCCTGATTG
>JAJMGL010000027.1:0-36638 GCA_030568695.1 Suhomyces wounanorum
AACATGACACCATGTCACGACACCCCCTCCGCCGCAAATACCGCCAAACTCCACCTGATGGCAGTTAAGGACATTTCCGCACCCCTCCAAATACCCCACCCCCTCGCACGGTAACTCACGTGGCCCGGTGCGCAGTATTCCAGCCAATCATATCGCGACGATTCCTCCTGCTTCTCCTGCATCTCCGGGAGTTGTCGCGACTCTCTCCGATTTTCACCGTATACCGGACGAAAAATTTTAAACTCCTCGGCTGCCTTAAATACAAAGTCGGATCTACACTTTTTCTCTTGACAAGTTTCAAAATGGCCAGCCAACAAAAACTCCCAGATTTCTCCGTTAAGGATTACGCTTCTTTCGCCCTTGCTGGTGCCATCGGATGTGGTGCCACCCACGGTGCCATGACCCCAATCGATGTGGTCAAGACCAGAATTCAATTGGAGCCTACCGTCTACAACAAGGGTATGGTGGGATCTTTCAGACAAGTTGTTAGCAGCGAAGGTGCCGGTGCCTTGTTGACCGGATTGGGACCTACCGTCTTGGGTTACTCCATGCAAGGTGCCTTCAAGTTCGGAGGTTACGAATTGTTCAAGAAGACCTTCATCGAGCAATTAGGTTTCGACAAGGCCAGAGAGTACAAGAACTCCATTTTCATCGGATCCGCTGCTTTGGCTGAATTCTTCGCCGACATTGCTTTGTGTCCTTTGGAAGCCACCAGAATCAGATTGGTGTCCCAACCAACCTTCGCCAACGGATTGGTTGGTGCTTTCGGCAGAATCTTCAAGGAGGAAGGTGCCGGATCTTTCTACAACGGTTTCACCCCTATCTTGTTCAAGCAAATTCCATACAACATTGCCAAGTTCGTCGTTTTCGAAAGAGCCCAAGAGACCATCTTCTCTTTCATCCCAACCCCCAAGAAGGAATTGTCCACCGGTGCCTTGACCGGTGTTGATTTGCTTGCTGGTATCATTGCTGGTTGTTCCGCTGCCGTTGTGTCCCAACCTGCCGACACCTTGTTGTCCAAGGTCAACAAGACCAAGAAGGCTCCAGGTCAATCCACCATCGGTTTGTTGGCTCAATTGGCCGGTCAATTGGGTGTTAGAGGCTCCTTCGCTGGTTTGCCAACCAGATTGATCATGGTGGGTACCTTGACTTCCTTGCAATTCGGTATCTATGGTTCCTTGAAGAAGGCTTTGGGCTGTCCTCCTGCCGTTACCTTGTAAGTAGGCTAGCTCGTGGTAGCGACACTTGTTTATACTATATTTATTCAGTCCCGATCCGTCGTGTAGTGCGTGGCCCACTTCCCTGCCAGGTGCCCCATCACCTGATGGGGCGGTCACTGGCCACCGCAAACCACCCAGAAGCAGCAACGGTGCAACATCAGCAGAATGTGAAATGCCGCCACCGCCGCCGCTGCCGGGGTGTGTCCACCAATGAACGCCGGTGCATCACCGATGGAGTGCTTCGTCATGGCGATGCTCGGTGCGCGCACGACTTCTCTTCGCGAAACCCGTCTTCCATCACAGTTCCGCCGTAACCGTCCGAAGGTTCCAGTTGCTACCCCTGAGTGGCCTAAATGGTAGGTATCTGCGCGACTCGATTCTACAGATGGCCCAGTTCCAGGCGCCCGCCATCCACACTTCCCCGGCGATCCACCTAGCCAGTGGCGCCATGGCCTTCGCTTCTGTGGTACTCCGGTGGTTCGCAGTGAAAAATCCCCACCAGTGGGGAAATACCAAAACACACATTTTCCTCTCTTGTCAGAATTGCACCTAGGCCCCGTTAATCACAAGGCTAAAACTTGTTGGAGGATGAAAATTCCATCGGCATCCCACTAGCGAAATCGCACTTGTGGACTGTTGTGCATCGAGCCCTCGTATGGTTCCACTCCTCCACGGTGGGAGGGTTTTTCCTCCATCCTCGTAAATGCCCCAGTATCAGAAATGGCCGGTTGAAATCCCGTTGTGATCCCGCTGGTGGCTCTTTGGGCGCCTTGTGCACCCCAGTTGGGCCCTAAACAGCCCAGATCCCAAGCTCCTACCCTTTTCCTCGGCTTTGCAGCCCACTGGCTCCATAGACAGGGCTCTATTTGTTGTTGGTGGTGTCCCGACATCTCCGCGGCCTTCCCTTTCCATCGAAGTTTGTTCCTTTCTGGTGGGATGTTGCTGCGGAAGTGACATCAATTACTCTTCCTAATTGGGCAGATGGTGTAATTGCGCCGCAGCCTATGTCACAAAGGCCTGGACCGCCTGGATCAAGCTTGGTTTGCTTTTGGGCCCATTGACACCCATCCACACCACGGCCCTATAAATACCCCGACCCACCCTCCTGTGGACTCCTCCATCGGACTTTATCCAACCTCCAAAATCATGAATTTCGCAACCGTGCTTGCAGCTGTGCTCTTGTACTTGAACTTGGCCCTTGCTCTTCCTTTACGCAAGAGAGTATACCAACCCACCTCTCCTGTGTTCAGTCTCATTGCTCACCACCAGGGCAATCGTTTCCAGTACAACTTGGTCAAGTTCAACGGTGAAGACTTGGAATTGGGAGTGGACGAGCCTGCATTTTTCGGAAGAATCAGAGCCAACGAAGGCTATGTGTTGAACATCCCCTTCGGAAACAGTTCCAATGGTACGTTCTCCACCGACCAACTCACCTCAAACTCCTCTTCCAACTCCTCCAACATCACCTACCCATTGAATACCAATGTGTACATCAACAAGCACGGTAAGTTGACCACCACCAAAAACAACACCTCCACCGGAGGCTTCGGAATCCACCGTTCTTTGTTGACCTACAAGAACTCTACCCGTTTTGTTGCCTGTCCTGTGCTTTCCTACGCCAACGGAACCCACCTCAACACTACCCACGCTAATGCCACCTACACCAATGCCACCCGTTCCAACACCACGTTGTACTACGGCCACCTCCCACTCAACGGCACCCTCTCCAGCTTGAACAACACCAGAAACAGGACCTCGGGACCATACGACATTTACTTCAAGGGTAATGGCACCGTCTCATGTCCTTACAACCTCACTGGTTATGATATCACCTTGTTGGTGCAAGTTGCAGCCACCGTCAACTTCTCCCCAGAAACCAACTCCAACTCCAACTCTAACCCCTTGTCTGGCTCCGGCTACGACCAGATCAAGGCATCCAAGAGAACAGAACCAAAGAAAGCTAAGACCTTCTGGTTCTTCTAATACCCATACCCTACTTTGTACACAGTAGCTAGATGCACTACCCTACCTAGCTAAATCTGACTTGTCCGTTATAGAGTTCCGGACCCCACGCTCCTTCAATTCAAAATTTTAATTTCTTGCCGTGATTTCCCATCTTCGTACTCAATAAAGGAGTTTGCCTTCTATTGTTGTAGCCACTCGGGCATTTTTATTGTAAGAATTGGTCACCGTAGTCTGTTATTCTGTTGTGCCTCGCTAACCTAACAAAAGGCTATAATAACCGGCGTTACTATGCAGGCACTGGGCCTATAGCCATATGGCCATATCCCAAATGTTCCCTCTGTTATGCATCTGGTGTCACGGCATTTGGTTAATGATTGATGGCTTGTGGCTTGAGGCTTGGGAATATGACTAATGGGCAATGGCAAATCGACAACTGTAAAGGGGGAGAGCTGCATTCAATCACTTGCTTATTTCCGTGCCATGTTCTTCTTTCCTTGCTACTTCCGTTGCCTTCGCCTTTCCTCGGTATCTTGCGGTTCATGATGAAAAATCGCCCTCTAGTACTCAGCATCCGCAGCCATATAGAAGAACACACCATGCATGACTGAAATGTTAAGGGCCCGGTGGTTGTGGTGCCCGATTCGACAGTGGTAGAAGTTGGTGCGTTGGAAGCCCATGGCAACCTTCCTCCCAATATGGAAAGTGGGTAGAATGCCGGTGGTACCACACGTTGCCTATTGTCATCCCGTATTGTCATCCCGAAGTCATCACCTTGCTATCGAACCCTGAGAACTACAGCCTCCATTCCTCAGGTCATACCAGGAGAAAGTAGCCCAAACTCACAGTACAAGTGTCACATTCTGTAACACTTTAATCTCCCATTTGTTACATCCCTGGTAGGCTCTGCAACTCCTCTTACCAACATGAAATTTCGCTCCATCTGAAAAATTTAGTGGTGAAATGGGGAAACTTCATGTCCAAAATGGAAAATAGGCCGTTTAGGAGCGTTGAGGTAAAATATTGAACAATTTGCAGATTTCGATTATTTCGGTCACTATGGGTGGTCCCCAGCATGGTCATTTCTTGAACTAAGACCAATTGTAGTTGGATTGATTTAGTGTTACAAATCTCATGTGGTACAGTGAATTGAACAGACTCCATTCGGCAGCACATTGGGCATAAGAGCGATGGTGTGGCGGAGCTTCGGATTTTCCAGTGGTTTCCGAGATTGAAGGATCACATTACTGATGGGAAATAAAAATTCATTGAATGCGCTACTGTTGTGGCGTTCCTATGATCAGGGAAGCAGTACTAGTAGAATTCGTTGCTACAGTGTAAAATATTTCTTTTTAGAATTCAAGAAAGGTGTCAACGTAAATTGGACTCTATAAGTTGCATCCGTTTTTCATAAGTGTATCAAAGTTCTCATGAAAGAACATGCAACGATTTGAAGTCATAGACAGATTTGAATATTATTTCGATGTAAAGCATATGTAGTGTGTGAATTGTATGGCTGATAAATCCACAACAATAATATTCTATTATTGTGTTAGTGGTGTTGGTTTAAAATTGAGTTGAATTGGAATTGAACTGAATTGTGAAATGATTCAAAAACTGAAGTTGTGTAAAGAGATAAGTAAGTGCTAATAACCCAATTTGTGGTAGTTGTTATAGGACGATGATTCAATCAATGCTTAAATCTACTATTATTGTCCCCCATTACTTTGGTTCGTTGTATTCAATGGTTTCCTTGTTTGTTTCATCAGCAGTGCCACTCTTCATCTCAATATCTTCCGATGTTTGATCATCTTGGATCTTTTGCCATGGCTTCTTATCCACGAAATAGCTGGCAAGATAGATACTGGAACTAATGAATTCCATGGTGGTGGACAAAACGTACTCGTAAATCACAAACTTGGAACTGAGCCCATTGGCAGTGTAGTTGGTGAAGTCGTAGTAGTTCATGCTTTTGATGTAGATGGAAAGAACACCAAAGATACCTCTAACCAAGAGGAATGGAGCAGCTAAGAAAACAGAACGAACGTAGATATTTCTTGAAAGGTTTTCGTAAACGGCAGCATAGATGGCGAAGTAAAAAATAACACAGGATTGAGCTAAAAAGATTGCTTGGCCAGCGGTTCTTAAACCCTTTGATTCTGCAACAATATTACTATTCTTATCGGTCACAGGATCATACCCCACAAGAATAGATCCACCTGCGACAATTAATGCATTGGCAGGAATCAAATTGTAATGGATGATTTTGAAGACGGAACTGGTTTTGCACCAACGTTTGAGACGATTTGGTTCGTTGGCACCTTTGGCCTTCCTCTCTTCAGGGGTTGGTTTCAACCATGAGGTTCCATAGGTATCTCGCTGAGCTTTAGCAATGAACTGCAAGGTGCAGAGAATAAGAACGAAATAACCTTCAGCAGAAAACACCAAGTAAGAAACGAGCCACTGGTAGTGCTCGATACCCAACGAAGCGAATGCAACACCAGAAAGCTGACCAACTACTCTGAATATCCCGAAGATGAACAAATAGATGTGTACCACAGATCTAAAACGTTCGCGAATTACAATCCCAGTTGCAATAATCAAAAAGATGGTGTAGAGGGAAAGAAAAACAGCAGCAGCAGCTCCGGCTTTAGCATCTTCGAAAGCCATGATGTGTAAGAAAGTTGATGAGGAATTGATACGAACTGAGGTCCATGTTCTTATATACAATGAACCTCCTAGTTTAGTAACTTGATTACTTTCGGTTTTGTGCCCTTGCCAGACACACGGCAGGACTACGTGGGGCCAGTTTAGTGGTGAACATTAGATAAAATTTGCTACCTTGTTCTTTCTTCTGGCCACACGGCAAAAATCTGGTACAGGAACTACTGACTAAATGAAGGTTGCAAAGAACCCTGGAGATTTGGAGCTAGGTGTAGGCCCTTGGCACCTGAACTACTGATGATGATGGTTTCTCACCACCTAGAGTGTAGAATGATTGGGAGATGTATGAGTCATTGATTACGAGGTTGGTGTTAAAGTTAAGCTCCCAAGGCTGGAAATGAGAATAGATATGTGACCGACAAGTGACCATTGCATCAAGTGGCTCAGTCGACGATATTGAAGTACATCTCGGGCCGATTATGATAGCTTCTTCAGCCATCTTCTGTGGCATGTAGTTCCATAATTATTATCTTCGAAGATACGAGGTCACGGGCATAACTCAACAGTTCCACCAATAGAAATGCCGTATTCCCCAGAAGATGCAAGGGACACGGCAACACGGCTTTAAGCCGGAATCAGCAACATTCGCTTCTATGCTTTTGGGCTGAGTAATCGCACTGTAAATTTTCACCCACATCAAAGAATTCACACTAAATTGGAATTTGTGTGTAAGGAGGCTATAGTAGGAGCTGGAGAAGCTGGTATGGTCATTCTGCTGGTAAATTTGTTATTGTCTCTTCGATGACAAGCTCCCGTTGGTGTTGGAAATGGGCCCAGGGCCCATGATTTGGACCACTAGAAATGCCTAACTCTCCAAATTGATCAGAAATCCGAACTAATCAACGAAATGGGGGTATTCCCCTTGCACAGAGTTTGGGTTTAGTTAATATGATTCCATTGACAGTCCAGCTCGGGTCTGATTCAATCAGGATCTAAATTTAGTTTCTTCATGCTATTTTTGGTTGTTGGCTTCTTGAATGCGAAAGAATGGATTGTAATTAGAAACCCCAGTAAAAAATATTCACAGCTATGTGTTTTAGGTTTCTGCCACTGGAGGTTGAATACTCCAAAACGGAAATTGTTTTACTGTGATTTCTGGAAGTTCCCGCATATATTCCCCGATAAGACAGCTTCTGGGACATACCAGTGAAACGTTCCATCCGGGTCTTTGATTGCAATAGTAGAAGGACTAAAAATACCTATATTGGTAATATTTCTGAGGTACCCTTCATCGTTGGTGGTTTGAGGGGCACCAGGAAACAAAATTCTTCTACCTCATGAAACGCTCAACTACTTCTATCTACATTCATTGTGTGGTGGTAAATATTCCAAACGTTCAAAGTATTACGGATATTAGTGAAATTTTTCAAAAAATACTCAAATTGGTGTTTTTCTAAGGGATCTGTCTATCAAACTCAAACTAAGTAAATCGAGGGGTGCTGAAAAAACAGAAACTCTTCCAACAATGTACTCATCAATCTGAGACCCCGTTGGACTATCCAGTGGAACGTTCCATTGGTTCATTTGTTTATATCATTGATTTACTAAAAGGGACTCGCATTAATATCCTTTTTCATTTCTATCACTGCTATTGAATTGAGGGGCACCCGAAAACTTCCAATTCCCACACAGACCCAATCCCTACAGTAGTATCGTAATATTGGCACAGTTTGGGCATTTATGGAACGTTCCATTGAGTTTCCTTATACCCCCAATTTGCAAAATTCAAAAAGTGAAGTCACGTGGACCTCCTGGTGACTACATTTATGATGAGATGCCAAAAATTTTTTGTAAGAGAGATACACCCCAAGATGCCAGCATACAAATCCAGTGAATTCGTCAATGATTCCGACTCCGAGGTAGAGGATGTTGAATTCAAGCCTCCCAAGCATTTTTCCGAAATTTCTCCCGCTTCAAAACTCCCAGTTTCTGACGAGAAAGAGATCTGGTTGATAAAGACACCAAAGGGTTTCCCGATCGACAAGCTCAAGACTTTGCCAGTTTCGTTCACCTCCACATCTCTCGCTAACGGACCTGAAACTTTCAAGCTTGAAAACAACAACAAGAAAAGAACATATCAAATCAACGAGGAATTGGTTTCTTCCAGCACCGGTAACCGTATGCATTCCGTGTTTGTAAACGGCAAGAAGGGATACAAGGGTTTAAAGACCAACATTTCCAGACTCTATAACATACGTGAAACCGTCATCATTCCCGATATTGACTACAAAAAGGCTGTTGAGGCCAGAAAGGATGTCAAGAAGGTCAGAAACTTGAGAATGAGACACTTTCCAACTGGTTATGGAGCTGTTGATTTTGCCGAAGCCAAGCCAAGAAATGACTCCGAGTCCGAGCCTGAATCGGAAAACGAAGAGCCACCTTTGAAGAGGGCCAAGCACAGCGAATCCTCCGAGCATAAAAAGGAAAAGAAGGAAAAGAAGGAGAAGAAGGAGAAGAAAGAAAAGAAGGAGAAAAAGGAAAAAAAGGAAAAGAAAGATAAGAATTAAGCAGAATAGTTGATACTCTAGTTATTACCTCACCAATTATTAATCACCAACTATAAGCTTCATTTTAGGGAAAAGAATCATTGGATGAGCTACAAAAAATAACATTCTGAAATTTATCACTCAAAAATCTAGTCATGATCATACTCATCGTTTGCTTTCCATTTTCATCACCTTATCATTATCCCACATAATAGGTTCTAGTTGATGCTAGAATCTCCCTTGGACTATATAGACAGAAAGTCGTGTACAATACAAGCCATCATCGCAGTTTGTAGTAGTATTGAAATGGAGATTAGTATCTCATCTAATTCTAGTTAAGGAGTCCCTATAATCAAGTTATAATTTCAGAATGGGTAACTCGGGTTCTAAACCGAGAAAGTTGACTAAGTCATTGGAAGCAGCCACGAAATCCGTCAATAGAAGTTCAATCAATCAATTACCTCCAAAGAGTTTACAACAAAAGTACCAGCAAACACACATCGACCAAGAACTCCAGAAACATAAATCCCTAGATGATAGTTTGGCTCAAAAACCAGTTGAAAATACTTATCAAGCCCCAGGTTTTGATGCAGGTATGCTCAAAAAGAACTTGAACAAGAAGAATACGGGCGTTGCAAAAATGGAACACGAACTACCAGAGGGTAAAGACGGGTTTGATCCCCACGAAGCAGGAACTTCGACGTATGACAGCAAATATGTGCACAGTATCAATGATTTAGGAAGACAAATACATTCGTTCACTCCAGAATTGATGACAAAGAATTCATTGGCAATCAAACAACTCCAACACCGTAAATACATCTTCGAGGTGGGGGAAAAGGAAGTTCAAGCTCAGATGGACAACACTGCGGATGTCAAACGTACCATGGTTCATCCTCACACTTTGGGAGCTATCCTCAACGACATCAGAGACGAAAGAATCAATTCTGACACAATTATCAGAGATTACCAATTACATGACAACTTCATTACTGAGCTTGGAACGAGATTTAAACTAGCAACTAATACAGTAATCATAGAAGAAAAGACCAAGGATGATGAATTGGGCCACAAGGTAGCTCCTGATTCACAGTTACGAGATGAAGGCATCAGTGATGAAGAAAGCGAAAGAATCAAAAAAATGAAGGAAAGGATCAGTCTTGATTAAGTCTGAAAATGGCTCTGAATATCTCATAATGTGGAATTTTAACTAATACTTCTCCGCGTATTCTTTACTGGTAGTCCCATTGATCCGTCCCTGTTCTTCCATATACTCCCTGTACATAGCCGAGGTCCGGGTAAGGTGATCTCCATAATTACCCCAGTAAATAGATGCAACTTCTTTATCATGTCCGGTAAATCGTTGATTAAGAAAGAGGTACTTGCCACCTTGAAAAAATACACACCTTGTGACGTATCCGATGCTTTGAACAAGTTCGGTTATGGCGACGGAGGATTCATTCCCAACTTGCAAAACCGGTCACCAGTAACGACCCTGGTATCTGCCTGTGGAAGAGCATATACTGTTTTATATGCCCCTAAATCGGATCCCAGACCCGCTGTGAAGGAGTCCTACATTGACCAGGTTCCAGAGGATGCAATTGTGGTGATTGGACTTCCATTGGAAGCACAATTGACCACTTACCCATTCGTCAAGGTGAATAATGCGCTTTATGGAGGGTTGATGTCTACCAGAGCCCAATACAGAAATGCCAACGGGTCTGTGATTCTTGGAAGAATTAGAGACTTGGATGAGCATAACGACCTCAAGTATCCTGTGTGGTCTTATGGAGTAGGAACGTCGGCTCCGGGACCTTTGGTCAAAGTTGTTGGAATCAACGTCCCATTAGATATCAAGGTTGCGGGACTAGAAAACGACCAGGTGTTAAGAATTGATCCAGAAGACTATATCATTGCTGATAAGAACGGGGTTGTCCGGATTCCCCAAGATGCAGATTTGGCTGGTGTTTTAGACTACATCCCAAAACGTGTGGATGCTGATACACATGTGAGTGAGGATATCAAGCATGGAAAAGGGGCCACGGAGAGTCAGAAATTCTGGAGAGGTAAGATTTAAAATAGTTTCACAACTCTAGTTAAATCACTACTAGAATTTATGAATTATTGTTCCAATGTATTGATATCGTAGTTAACATGTCCAATGATGTCCAATGATGTCCAATGATGGCCAATGACTCAAGAAATAGGTTTCAGGAAAGTTAATTCATTGATTTAATTATTTAGAATAAGCTTCTGGTACTTTAGCCAATCATGAAATATTGTTGTTTGATCCACTAATTTCTGTCCCCTCTAATTCAATACAAAATGCCCTGTAGCATTTATGTAACAAACAAGTACCCTATTAAACACATTATAGATAAGTGTAACCAGATCTGTCAGAAAATGTCATTTAAATGCTTCAGAATCCCCGAATCTTGATACATTTCTACAGCCTTGAATCTCTACTAAAATGCTAAACTGAGGTGTCAATACTAAATAGAATCTGATAGGAGTGTCATTGCCAAAAAGTCCCAACTGGCTTGAAACCATGTTTAAAGCAAAGTACTAATGAAGACTTCAATCCATCACTACAGTAGTGCACTCCATCTTCTTTTGCTGTCAAAAATTTCTCTGATCCACAAATTCTTAATTCCGTGGCACTTTTGTATTTGTGTGGGTGTCGATTATCACCAAATCGCACTCATAAAGTAACCCGCACTTACCCCAATATCCAACAACAATCATGTCAGCTCCTTCAGATGTCTCTTGGAAGGATCTTGCAGAGCTTCGGGTGTCGCTCATAGGCAATAAAGATCTCAAGTACAAACTTGTGGGAGATGTGGAGTTTATCGGAGGATTGGTTGACTCATTCACTGGGCTGATTAAACAAATACTCAATCAAGAAACCCCTTCTTGGTTGCGTAATGAGGAGTTCCTTGATGACTTGGAGAAGAGAGGTGTAATTCTAAAGATCCTATGTGGTTACATCACCGAAGTTAACACTGATAAGCACGCTAATGTCACCACTTGCTTGATGTCGTTGGAGATGGTCATTGGCCCCATAATCCAGTTTCTAGAGTACTACATCGGGCATTTCATCCCATACGCCTTGAGGCAGACTGTACCAGAAGTTTTGGAAGCTAAAATAAACAACATCTTGGCATCATGCTTGGATATATTCTTGTTCCTCTCGAACATTCGTCTCCATGAATTCGACGCAATGAAAGTCTCACGCTTTATTACCTGCTTGTTGATCGTAAGCGAAAATGAATCCTACAGACATATCAACTCTATCTTGATCAAGCTGATGAGACTCATTCCCTTGCTTTTGTCCTTGAACGAATTGATTGATAAATCAATCGTGACGTTGCTAACCTCTCTTCTTAGACGTTTACTGAGAGAATGTGCTACTATCACATTGACCCATTTCCCGATGATAGACAATAATCCAGAATTATTACATCAAATTGCATTTGAAGATACCAACCTTCCTAATATTGAACTCAACCAAAGTATTCTCAGATCAAAAGTTAATTCTCCATTGATTCTCGAATTAATTGTTTCCATTTGCCAAATTTTCCACGTCATGAAAGAAAACGATTTTGAAATCACTCGAAAGTTGCACAACGGAAATGATTCCAATACACAAAGATCACTGGTGGTCTTGTCTGAAAGTGTTTACTTGACATTGCTTTTACTTTTAAAGTTTGATTATCAATTGTTGAGTTTGGCATCATTAAATCTTATCATAAACTATCTTGAACAATTAGAACCTGCCAATAAACAAGAATTGTTGCTTAAAAATTACAAAAAGTTGCTTCCAAGAGTGATTCAAATGCTTGATTTGGGGGATATTTCAAAGTCATCACAATCAAATAATCGAGCCTCTTTCAAAATGCCTATCTTTTTGTCTTCCCCTGCACGTATACTTGCCGATATGTGCACCAAGTTTCCTGTTCTCAATGATGATATAAAAGATGCTAATACTGATTTTAAAATCATCGAACAAGTTCAAGAATTAACAAAGTCTTCTCAATTTTTGAAGTTTATTAAATTTCTAAAAAAAGATAGCAAGCATGGAACTTCCTTTGTTGACTTCACTGTTTTCATTAATTTGCCAGATGAAGGGCTTGAACATAAGTTGGCGGACTTATTTTATTTGCTAAGTGTTTTTACCAGTTCCAATGAAGTTTACAGAAATAGAATTATTAACTTGGCCCAAGATCAACAAAAAATTAATATTCCATTTGCAGAAATCATTTTTGAAATTATTGACGACTTTCAATTCTTGTTGTGTCAAAATGAATTAGGATACAGGCTATTACGTTCGAAAAAAGTTAAACAAGATGATTTGCCTTGGTTCAGCAAGAATTTGGGAATAGTCAGATCCTTATTTGACCATCCCATGTATACTGATTGTTTGTATTTGATTAGATCCCTATCAAGGTCGGTCACTACATTAAGGACGTTTTATGTTGAGTGTAACTCACTCAAAAGTTTCATCACGCCTCCAAATAGTACTGATAATTCAGGAGGTTTGATAACAAATTTCCTTCAGATTCTTAAAGCATTCTCTAATTCTGAAAAAATCAATACATTTTTGTATCAATTAGGTGGCAAGAATCAATCAATATCGATGTTGAGAAGTAAGAAAATCCAAATGCTAAACATGTCAATTACTATTAGTTTATTGGGCAATTTCATCTTGGACTTCAGCTCATTCAGATATAATGTGGTTAATTATGAATCCTTTCTTCAAAGTTTGTCATCACTTTTTGAAATCACAACTGAAACAAATACTAGTACTGCTATCTTAGGCTTTGATGACCCACGAATCAAAGCTGAAGACCTTTATCAAAACACATTTGTTCAGTTAAACATCATGCAGGTGATAAAGAACTTTTTGTATCATGAAACAAATGAAAATAAGCAGGAGATACTTGAGTATTTCCCATTGAATTTATTGATCAAGAAAAGTTACTATGGTTTTGAAAAAGAATCTGATAATCAAACCAATGATGTCGTGAATTCAAATGACATTCACAAAGTTAAAGTTAAACAAAAGTTGGTCGCATTTGATATATTACGTAACTTCACTGCTGGGTCTCCACATTTCCATAAAATAGTTGTTCAGACATATGAAGAAAACCAATGGATGTGCACTGAATTTGATTTACCAGCAACTTGGTATGATTACTTAAAATTATCGATTTACAATTTCTCGCTATTTACAAAAAATAGCAAGGACAGCTCAAACGATGATGATCTCTTTTCGATGATCATTAATGATAATTACGTCAGAATGGTTACTTCAATCAATTACATCGAGAACCATAAGTATGCAAAGATTGATAAAATCAAAAAGGAAGATTTTCCTAATGATGATATGTTAGGTATTTGGTTACGATTTATGGAATTGAGCACACCTAGTTATGAAAGCAATCTCGAAATAAGTGAAAGAATCAACTTGAACACCAACTTGAATGAAATCAAATCATCGATTGTTTTCATTCTTATCAATTTGACAAGATATTCAGCTTACAATGTCCAAGTTGATAAAGAATTTATGTTGTTTGATTCTCTGGGAGATTCTGGAAATAGACGAATGAACAACAATCAAAGAATATTCCTTGATTCTGATTCTGAAGGTGAAGAGGATACTTTGCATAGACTGAACTCGAATGAAGTAGAAGAACATGACATCCTATCAGTGAAAGATAGAGCTAAATATCTACAAGAATTTGGATTTGGTGCTGTTTTGATGCGGTTGATCTCGTACTATTCCTCCTATCCTGGAAGAGAGGCCAGTTCTCGAAACAGACGAGTCAGTGATGGGAATCATAAAAAAGAGTATAACGATACCAAGGAGCAAGAGGTTAGAATAATCAAGAGATTTGATATCCAAAATAGCCATGATTTGCTTGAAAAGCTCAAATCTGCCAATCAGCAAATTAATGGATTGCTCAAGATGAGCAGGAGTAGAAGGGCACTGGCCCACCACCAAGAACTAGATCCGGATGATTCTGGAGATCATGATGGTAGCCCAGCAAATGAAGATGCACATGGAGCTCTTCATCCCGCTGGCAATCGTTCCACCAGGGATTCTAGAGGTGGCCAACGTCAGGGCCATAACCAGGGCCAAGACATGGATAATCCACAAGATAGCCAAGACCTGCGCCATGAGAACCAAACCTCACAGAGAACATCTCAGTTGGCAGATGTTAACCGAGGTGGGGAAGGTTACGGATACGGGTCAGACGAGGAAATGCAGGAAAACGAGGACAGTAATTCCGCAACCCATGATCTGGACAACCATACAACGGAATCTGTGTACGAGGAGGAGTTTCCTAGAGAGTATTGGATAATGTGAGTTTGGAGTTTATCGGACAGTAGCCAACCCCAGAAAAATCCGAGTTTAATCCGGAAAATCCTGGGCATTCGATTCTGGGATCAGATGATGGGGTTGAGGCGGGAGTGATCTCATGGAAGCTACATAGAGCCGAAATGAATCTGGTCCCAGATCTAGGGAAATCAAGAGCCCAGGAAGGTAGGCGATTGGCGGCGTTACACCACCGACGGAGGGTTTATGCACCAAGTAACATTAGTGGGTTCATGCAACTAAGGAAGCCCGAGATGGTGGAGTTAACCGCATGGCGGTGGTGGAAAACTGCAGAATGATTAGATTCTGTGGGCCTCAAGACGTATGGGATCTTGTGTTCGTGGCCTGATGGCCATGATCTATTTACCATTTTCGAGCTAGCCAGTAACATCACCACCATACCAGAATATTTTGTAGTCTAAGCGAATTCAGAAGTATGCCAAACCTCGCTTATACTTTCCATGGCACCTTGCAGATTGTTCAGGGGACAGTGACTCAAGAGCAGCGAGAACTCGGATGGTTCAGTCCACGGAACCTAACCAGATGCCGAGCAAACTGTTCACTTGCATTGAAGGCATTACATCTGGAGCTGCCAGTGGCTACCAACAACCATGTGGGGAACTATGTGAAAGTTTCGTCAAAGTATCGGTAATGTACGCACAAAATTTCCTCAAATTTCGTGCATCAACTGGATCAGTTCCATCGACTCCTTTTATCACCGGCAGGGAGAAAGTTGGGCCAGATTAGAATATTTTGTTTGGCTGTGGTGCACCATCGGGGTTAAGACATATTAGAACCCAAAACTACTGTACTAATGAGATCAAGGTGGTTTGCAGACCCAACGGTTCCTTCCCATGCAACACCCTAACCCCTATATCACTTCACCCTCCCCAAAATAGCATTCACGGATGGAACCGCCAGATGCCATGGTTTCACCTTGTTACTTCCCACACCCACTGAAATATCACTATCACAGTCTCAGCTGTCATCGCAGCTGTCACTTGCATGCCTCGGTCCGTTGCACAGCAATTTGTCAGACACGGCGACCGCAGGTGTCATCCTATCACTCCCGCAGAGCATGGTCCTGGGTGGAGAAGGCATTGCCCATCAGCATGGCCATCAGCATGGCCATCAGCTTTGCCAGCAGGAACCTGCTGGCTGTTATGGCATCTCGGGTTTTCCGTTTTTGGACCGGCGGACATTTAATGCTGTCCCTTATAACGGGTAAAACGGCGGCTCTGCAGTGGAACTGCACACAGACCGCCAGGAGCTGCAGAGTAATTGCAGACTAATTACATAACTGCACAGTAACTGCACATTAATCCCTGTTGCTTATCCAGAGCAAATTACCTGCCCTGCGTCGACACCATATTGCGTAATGCGTAATAGGTACTGCGTCTCTTTGCATATATGGCCGCTATTTTTTAAGGTCCATTACTGGCTTACTGGCATGCTGGCACTGGAACACCGCAATATTCCCAATAAACCATAGCCATATTGGCCGTTTGGCGTTTCCACTCGCAACCGCTAATCACATTCATCCTCCATCCAAATAGGACCACCTCACCCGCTGGATAGCCCGGCCACGGCTGTCAGGGGCCGAACACCTCGGTCTGTAGTATGAAAGGAAAAACCCATACTGCAATAGTCTAGAAAACGTTTGGTGGTGGTGGTGATGATGATGGTGGTGGTGATGGTATTGGATGGTTGCGACGATTGTAATTATTATTTGGCTGTAAATTGCCAATCGATGGACCAGAGACTTTTATGTACTGTAGTAGGGGTTTTCCACTGCCCTGGCGTACTTCGACCAATGGGCCTTTGGACCATTGGACCTTTGGTCCTATCATTCGTAGGTCAATTGCCTCACATGAGATTTACCGATGTACCCAGTACTAACTCGGGAATGTGCATATTTTCACTGCCCCATTACACTGTTATGGCCCCTAGCTGCACCGGAACCTTGACCGTTGCCAAAACCATCAATCCCACCACTAGTTCCGCAATTACCAAAATTACTGAAAACGCCAAAATTGGCCGAATCCCCCAAACAACCCTAATGGCCCACATTCAAAATCAATGGCAGTCATCGGAGGCCCTGGCAAATGGCCATGTCCCTTCCAGGACTCCCTTTGCCACCGGTGTGCTCGGTGAACTCAGCTTCAATGCTTCCAATCGCTCTAGTCCTTTCGTGGGCAGTGCTCCCTACCGTAGTGTGCGTCGGCGAAAAGTAAAAAAAAACGGCACCCAAGGATTATACATCAGTGTCAATAGATGGTAATTAGTTGAGTGGCTTCATCCTTTGCCGTTCTTATTCAACTACGCTTGTACTGTCATAGTTACTGTCACGCTCACTGTCGTCGTCGCCGCCTAGGACCTGAACTCCGCCGTCTCCGCCGTCTCTCCATCCATACTGCCTCCGCAACATGACCTCCATGGCGAACAACGAACCGAGCCAGATGTCCCTTAACGACGTCTCGTTGGAAGAGTTGGCTCAAAGACAGCAACAGCAAAACATCTACGTCAACCCTCCCGTGTTAGAGAACCAAAAAACCTCATCGCTGCACTCGCTCCAGCGACTCAACTCTCGCCATGCTCACAGAGATACCACTACCAAGGGCAAATACACTCTCAACGACTTCCAAATCCTTCGTACGTTGGGTACGGGCTCGTTCGGTAGAGTCCATTTGGCCAGATCCATACACAATGGTCGTTTCTACGCCATGAAGACCCTCAAGAAAGAACGTGTAGTAAACATGAAGCAAGTGGAGCATACCAACGATGAACGGAGAATGTTAAAATTGGCCCAGCATCCTTTCATCATCCGCATGTGGGGTACCTTTCAAGACTGTCATAATCTCTTCATGATTATGGATTACATAGAAGGTGGTGAGCTCTTCTCTTTGTTGAGAAAGTCGCAACGCTTCCCTACCCCGGTGGCCAAATTCTATGCTGCAGAAGTGTTCTTGGCCATCGAATACTTGCATAAGCTTGACATCATCTATCGTGATTTGAAACCAGAAAATATCTTGTTGGACAAAAACGGTCACATCAAGTTGACTGACTTTGGTTTTGCCAAAGAGGTTAGTGATGTCACATACACCTTGTGTGGAACCCCAGATTACATAGCGCCTGAAGTGGTGGCCACAAAACCATATAACAAGTCTGTTGACTGGTGGTCTTTCGGTATATTGATATTCGAAATGTTGACTGGTTACACCCCATTTTACGACCCAACTCCAATGAAAACATACGAAAATATCTTAAACGGAACGATTACTTATCCTGACTACTTACCTCCAGATATTCTTGATTTATTACAAAAGTTGATTGTAAAGGATTTGACCCAAAGACTAGGCAATTTGCAAGGTGGCTCAGATGATGTTAAAAACCATCCTTGGTTTAAAGAAGTTATTTGGGAAAGATTACTTTCAAGAGATATAGAAACACCATATGAACCCCCCATCACTTCAGGCGTGGGAGACACTTCTCAATTCGACAGGTACCCAGAAGATAAGGACCTCGACTATGGTATCAGTGGAGTAGATGATCCTTATGGAAATCTTTTCGCTGATTTCTAATGGACTACGACAGTTTAATTCTACATCATTAATTATAGATTTCATCAAAGGCATCGTACGATATTCAAATTTTTGCAAGTCTTATTATTATTAACTATTGAAGTGAGCTTTATATGCCTGCTCGGGACACTATGATGAATTTATATTATTGTCTATTCATGAGTTTATCATGCACAATTTTCCACAGAGGTCATCCAATCACTTTTAAGGAATTGATCCACGCTAAGTCGAGTATTAGGATCAATATCGAGCATCTTATAAATTATCATTCGCCTTAATTCACATAACTCATCTTCCTCCTTGTTGTAACTACCCTGTGAAACTCTACCCTGAGGTAAAGTGAATAATTCCTCAATAGGTTTGAACAGCCCTGATCGTTTAATTAACCATTCTTTGGTCTTTGAATCATAATCAGCTTTCATTCTAAACTTTGAGTATTCTTCAAAAAATTTGTCTTTATACTTTTTATAAATGTGGTTCTTTAAAGCTGTGGTTTGCCAAAGATATCCTGAACCGTAGTTCTCATGATTACCCAGGTCACTATCATCAGAATCTGAGTCTGTAATGTATTTTTCACCAACATAATAATTTTTTCTTATATTGAATAGTACCAAAATTATTATGCCCAATGCCCAACAATCCTTTTTAGATAATGAGTAGGAATTTTCACTCAAAAATTCTTCCGGTGCCATGTAGGGTTCTGAACCTACTGGGCCATAACTTCTAGGTTGATATTGTTCCTTTGCATCAAACTTTGTTCTGAACACACTAGATTTTCCAAAATCAGAAAGTTTGAGGATTATCTTGGAGCAGGGTTTGCCTGATTTATCAGTGTATGCCTGTTTGTATGTGAGTAAGATATTTTCGAGTTTTAAATCACAGTGGGCAACACCATGTTGATGCATGTACTTCAACCCTTTTGATATTTGTTTGATGAAGCAATCGATTTCTTCTAAGGACATGTAGGTTACGGGATGATTAGATTTGTCGTTGGTTGTTGTCAAGTAGGTGAAAAGATCTCCTCCAGGGGTGCACTCCATCACTTGACTGAATTTGATTTGTGGCAAACTGCTGGAGTCAATGGGGGGTAACGTTACCATCAAGTCAACCGTCTTCACGATATGCTTTGAGTTCAAAGTCGATGATATTATGAATTCCGAGAGTACTCGCTCGAGAAACTTATCGTTCGGTTCCTTGGTGGTTCTTCTGGTAATTTCCTTGACTGCATACATTCCTTGATGGATATTGTTCAATTTGGTGTCTTCCAGGTCAATTAATTTGATAACTCCGTAAGAACCCTTTCCAATCAATTCTTTGACAACTCCATACTTCTGATACAACGTCTGGCCCTTGAATGCCTCACAATCACCCAGGGATTGGCAGTATTTGATGCAGTTGTAGAACTTTTTCTTTAGCGACTCTAGTAACTCAATCTGAAACGTGTCTATGATGGACTGGCTGTCGCTGGCGGTGGGTGACAACCGATGAATAGTATTGTGGGAATCTAGAAGGGAATAGGTGTGTCTCAGTTCCTCGTTGGCTTGGTCTCGAAGCAGGTCTTTGGAAAGCAACGACGATATGCTGCAGTAGCCCATGATGGTGGAGAGCTGCTGGGCCAAGTGATGCTGGGAGATTTTGTTTCGTATTTTCATCGCATGGGTGTGTTCTTCATCAGAGAAGTACGTTTCAAGCGAGTAGGTGCCATGGCCATCGGTCAATCCGTCCAGATCGGTGTCTGAATCGAATTCCGAGATTGACTGGTCCTCGTCGGGGATTTCCAGGACGCTTTCGACTATGGGATTGACTGTTTGCTTGTGAAGGGTACCCTGTTTGTGTGGGGTTGCGATGGTAAGATGACTGGATAATTGGGGGGACAGCAGTGACGATGGCGAGGTTTTGGGGCTGGAAAAAGAACTCAACGATTCATCTACCGGGGTTTTGGATTTGAATAACTTGAACTTGGAACCGGAATGAAGGGAAGAATCAGTAGACCTGATGGAGTTGGATCTGGAGGCATTGGAGGGCGATTTGACCGGGGAAACCGGCTCGGAATCCTTCTTTCGAGACCGGAAAAGTGGCATGTGGAAGAGTTTCGAGGGTTCCAGCACGGGGGATGCCTATTAGGGCAAACACGAATGAAGGCGACGTAGAAGGTACTGGCTAGAGTCTCTGGTAGTTAGTGGCTTACAAACACCACAATAACACTATCAAATTCGGTCACGTGCACGACCGTTGGGGGTTGCGATGGCAAAGGTCACGTGACGCGTGGGGGAGAGGTGGGGGATTTTCAAGGAAGTTAGTGCCATCTATAAGTGCTATGGCTGCCGGAGGAGTATCAACAGATGGGCCAAGTATTGAGGGATCATAAGGGTCCTGCCAGGTGGGCAATGGTGGCGGGAATCCCACGCAAAACGTCAGAGGGCTCGGTTTAGATTGGGCTTTTGTGCGGTGGTGGTGGTGAGGTGCTGGGTGGAGGATCGCGTGGAGGATCGCGTGGGGGTGACATGTCGTCAAAAGTGCATAAACTGGTCCCCATTAGTAGGCCATGTCAATAGGTACAGTGAGCTTCCACCAATGAAAACAGAAGGCGGTGGTAAGGCAATTGGCCCATAGAGGTTGTGGGGGAGACCGTGGTGTGGGGGAGACTGTGGTGTGGGTGAAGGTGGAGGAATATGTATTGATATCGCACCAATATTGGGGTGACAAATTGACCCATATCAATGATAATGATAAGACACAACATTGCCGGGAGTTACTTTTTGACATTATTGGTTTGTTCCTCTGCCCTTTAGTTTTGGTTTTTGCACTTTTTGCCCTTTGCTTCGGCCTTTAGCCTTTTGGCCTTTTAGCCTTTTGGCCATTTGGCCTTTTGGCCTTTGGCCCTTTGGCCCTTTTGGTACTGATTTATTGTACCCACATACCATGCCGCCGTTTTGTGGCCGGCTGGCGACATCAATGCGTAGGTGTTAATCCATAATTCCATCATATTCCATGGATGCAGTGTGCCTGGTTTTATGCAGATGGAACCTGGAACAGGCGGAACATTGGTGCTGGGGATATTGACAAACGGGCTACATGAGCAACTTTCCAACCGTTAGAGGGGAGTACCCACATCAGCGTTGCCCCTATCAATTTGTCAATTATTATGGCGACCTCCTCCACAGTATCCACCATGTGGTGCCAATCTATGAGGGTCTGATATTGGAGGAATGTGGTCTACTAATAAATTGTGCCTGGCATTACCTTCTGTAGGCAATTGCCTCAGGCTGTTGCAGGATGGGGCCGATATGGCCCCGTGATGGATCGCCCTAGTGTTGGAGCACATTAGACGTAGGTGTTGTCCATAACCCAAGGCACTATTGCAGTAGAATCGTCTAGGTGTCCGCATTGGATGAATCTCCTCTCCACAAGGCACAAGGCACAAGGCACAAGGCACAAAGCCACAGAAGTCAGTGGATACAACCACCTCCATCCACCCAGGCACAATTGGCCACATTGGCCACATTGGCCACATTGACGGTGGCCACGGCGGTCAAACCAGGCTGGAGCCCCACCACTGGCCACCGTCGTTGATGATGGCCAAAGAATCCATTTTTGCAGTTACCATGAGAAATGAAAAGAATGAGAAGTGGTGAATAAATTGTGCCATAAATAGCCCCAGGCGAAACCACCATATGAAAATTCCATCTTATGTGCCACTGGGCCCAATGCAGCAGGCGGCAAATTGTCAATATTCTCGATGTGGAGTTTATGGAGTTTATGGAGGGATAATGATGGGGAAGATGAAATGTCGCCAATTGGCCCGATCCTACAAAGCCATAGTGTGGAACTGAGATTCGCCTTTCGCCTTTCAAGCCACGGAGGTGTGCTTGGATGACAGTGGATGACAGTGGAAGTTTGAGAGTTTGAGAGTTTTGGAGTTTTGGAGTTTTGGAGTTTTGGAGTTTTGTATGGTATGGTATGGAAGGGAGACCCTGCAGTGTTAGTAGAGAACGAAGAGGTGGAATATGTGGGGGAACAGGAGTAGGTGGGGAGGTGATGGTGGGGGCAATGGTGGGGGCAATGGTGGGGGCAATGGTGGGGGTGATGGGGGTAAGGAAATGTGGGCCCAGTTCCGACCACATGGGGGACCTAGAGGAGGAGCCGGACCACGTGACACTGCTGGTGTTATTTTTTATTTTTTGGAGGGGGGGTCGAAATACGGGTCCGGTGGCATGCCCTCGGTCCCCGGTGCCACTGTTGTGCTGCGTTGTTGCGGTGTAATTGCGATACTGCAGGGAGCATGGTGCTGCACCACGACGCCTCGAATGAGGTGGCTGGACACCGCGTGCACAGCATGGAGGCCAGGGGGAAGACCAGACCGGGGGGAAGACCAGACCGGCAGGGAGGGTGCATGCCCCTCGGAACTCTGGCGTAACCCTCGTCGGCCACTTCCGGGTTCCGGATTGTTAGTCCCGTTGTCTGTTTTTGTAGCACTGGAAAAAAAAACCGGCGTCACGTGACCTCAACAAGTCACGTGCACAGCCGAGATTACACAAAACGCGTCCAGGACACCGTCGTCTCAACTAGGAACCGCCAGATTGTTGGCCATTTTCATTCCACGCACTAACCTTCATACTTCTCCAGGCCCCCATTGATTATTGTTTCCACTTCGGTTCCACCGTTGACACGCCACTTCCAAATCCTCCACTTGACGAGTTCCTTCCGTGGCCTCTGTTGTGACTTCTACTCACCTCTGCCTGCTTGTGCTCCTTGTGTTACTCGTACTACTTGTGCCTAATTGTACTACTTGTACTACTTGTACTACTTGTACTACTTGTGCCTAATTGTGTGTTCTTGTCCATCGTCCACCGTCCATCGTCCTTTCCATCCCTACTGGCGATTCCATTTCCATTTCCATTCCATTCCATTCCATTCCATTCCATTTCCTTTTCCTTTTCCTTTTCCTTTTCCTTTCCATTCTATTCCATTCCATTCCATTTCATTTCATTGGCACTTCCTTTCCCACTTCCCTTCACTTCATCTTTCTACCTTTTGCTTCCTTTTGCTTCCTTTTGCTTCCTTTGCTACCCCCCTGTGGTAAGTAAGTGTCATTCCATCGAAGCGGTCCGTGTAACGTCACTCGTGTATTGTCTGTTCCTGTTGCCTTGGTTGTGTTAGTGTTCCTCGATCGCCTGTTCGTGCTGTTGTTCGACACATTGTCTTCGTTGTCCACCACATCTCCTGCTCCCCGTCCTCCAGGACACGTCTTCGCTCCAGGACACATCTTCGACCCACCCTCTGATCCCTCTAGTGCCGGTATCTAGCTCCTCCAGCGTGTTTCTGCTCCATCATGACCAGCATCTACAACACAGACATAAAGCACTACCGAAAGGCTCCGCCTCCGCCGCTCTCCCTGGCCCCCACCGCCTCCTCCACCATCCTGCTCAGCATCAACTCCAACAAGCGCCAGTCCGGCTGGGTCCACGTTAAGGACGACGGCATCTTCACCTCGTTCCGCTGGAACAAACGGTTCATGGTCATCAACGACAAAACCCTCAACTTCTACAAGTCCGAGCCCATCACCAACAGCAACACCCCCGGCGTTAACGAATCCCCCGACATCTCGTTCCCGCTTAACTTGATCGGCAGCATCCAGCTCAAGCCGTCCACCGGCTACACCAAAACCGCCCAATCTTTCGAAATCGTTCCCAAGAACAACGGCAGGTCCATCTTGATCTCCGTCAAATCAAACAACGATTACTTGGACTGGATCGACGCCTTCACCACAAAGTGCCCCTTGGTCCAAATCGGTAACGCCTCCAGCTCCAACAGCTCCAGCTCCAGCTCCTCCCTCGTCAACGGAAATGCTGGGGTCTCCAATCCCATCAACTTCACCCACAAAGTCCATGTCGGGTTCGACCCCGCAAGTGGTAACTTCACTGGCTTACCGGATACCTGGAAAAGCTTGTTACAACACTCCAAAATCACCAACGAAGACTGGAAAAAAGACCCGGTTGCCGTCATCGAAGTATTGGAATTCTACTCAGACATTAATGGTGGCTCCGCCGCTTCCACTCCTCTCATGTCTCCTGCCATGGGGATGAACTACAATGCAACCAATTTGAAAAATCCTCCGTTGCATGAATGGACCAAACCTCCCACCAAACAATCAAACACCGGACCCCCGGGCCAACCTCAAGTGTTGCAACACCCTCAAATCCCCCAAAATCAACCATTATCTTCTTCCCCTTCTCAATCAAACTTTGTTCCTAGTAGAGCTGCTCCAAAACCTCCTATGCCTTACCATTTAACCACCCAGAAGAGTACAAACAATGTGTCACCTTTAGGTAATTTATTAACCAATTCTGACGAAAACCAACTTTCAAATCTGTCGTCTACTTCAGATCTCACTCCTACGAGAAAAGCTCCCCCTCCTCCTCCATCAGTTGCATCTTCAAACAATAAATCCTTAAAGCCTTCAACGGTACCTACTGGACTAGGTATTACCACTCAAAATGCCAATCAACAACCTCATCCGAAACAAATCCCACCTCAATTACCTTCAAACAAGGTTCATCCTGACTTGAAGATCCAATCCGGAAATAACAATAATCAACCAAATAAGTTTGCTCCAACACCATCTAATGCAGTAAACCAAAATCAAAACTTCATCAAACCATTTGGTTTGACAAATAAATTGCTGCAACAAAACTTGCAAAAGCTGCAAGATCAACCATCTGTCCAAAATACTCAAGAGTCAACTCCAAAAGCTGGTATCAATATCAAGCCTCTCAACCTTGCAAATAAGCAACCAGGTCCAAGTCAAACTCAAGAAACACCTATCAAACCACTTCAACCACGTCCTAAGGAACTGAATGATTCTCCTAAACAATTGGCTACAGGTCCTGCACCAGTAAAGTCTGCTAAACAATTGAAGAAAGAACGTGAAAAATTGAATGATATGCAAGTTATTGCAAAATTGAAAACTGTCGTTAATAGTAATGATCCTACTCCATTGTTCAAAATTATTGAAAAAGCTGGACAAGGTGCTTCCGGAGCTGTTTATTTGGCAGAACTGACTGAAACTCACAGAAAGGTTGCCATCAAACAAATGGACCTCAATGTTCAACCTAGAAAAGAATTGATCATCAATGAAATTTTGGTGATGAAAGATTCTCAACATAAAAACATTGTTAATTTCTTAGATTCATATTTAAGAGGTAATTCTGACTTATGGGTCATCATGGAGTATATGGAAGGAGGTTCTTTAACCGAAGTCATTGACAATAACGACTTCAAGTTAAGTGAGAGACAAATAGCTACTATTTGTTTCGAAACCTTGAAGGGTTTACAACATTTACATAGAAAACACATTATTCATCGTGATATCAAATCGGATAATGTTTTGTTGGACGCAAAAGGTAACGTTAAAATTACCGATTTTGGTTTCTGTGCCAAATTGACTGATCAAAGAAATAAAAGAGCCACTATGGTTGGAACACCTTATTGGATGGCTCCTGAAGTGGTTAAACAAAAGGAATACGATGAAAAAGTCGATGTGTGGTCTTTGGGTATCATGACAATCGAAATGATTGAGGGTGAGCCACCTTACCTTAATGAGGAACCTTTGAAGGCACTTTACTTAATTGCTACTAATGGTACTCCTAAGTTAAAAAAGCCCGAGCTTCTCTCAAATTCAATCAAAAAGTTTTTGTCTATATGTCTTTGTGTTGATGTTCGCTACAGAGCATCCACCGATGAATTACTTGAACATTCATTTATTCAGCATAAATCAGGTAAAATTGAAGAGTTAGCACCTCTCTTGGAATGGAAGAGGAATCATACCTCCAGTTTACATGACAATGATGATTAATCTTCAATAGATCAACTTGATAGAAGGCATAAAAAACCCTAATCGCCATTTCAAATAATTATGTATTGTTTATTTTCTGTATATCAAATAATAAACTAAATATTTAGCAATTTGTAATTCTCATGGGATAGAAGTAATTTATGCTTTAGAAATGTTGATTATGCTCAACCTATTAGATTTGCTATGAAAATTTGACTAATTGGTCTATCTATTATCCAAATGGCATCAGTTCTTTGGCAATCCTTGCTCGTTAATCAAACTTTCAGCAGACTTTTGAGGACCTTGGCCAATACTGGTCAAAATAATCTTGGACACACCCTTGTAAATGTCAGAGTCAACACCTTCAATATCAACTGAATCCAAAGAGGTGACATCCTTCTTCTCCCAACCTGGAACTTGGTTGAAATACTTGTGAAGGGCACCCAACACCTTGGCCTCGTTGGATTCATCGTAGTAAATAACCGCATTTGGACCAGCATCGAAAGTGTAAGCGGCGATGATTTGACCTTCTAATTCGTTCAATTTATGAACCAACTTGATGATCTTTTTGGAGGTATCATTCAAGTAGAAGATTGGAGGATAAGAATCCAAGCAAACAGCATGGAAGGAGTTAGAGTCCTTCATGGTCAATTCAGCGAAAGTTGGGAAATCTTTCTCCACGATGGACTTCTTCATTTCTTCAAAACGCTTAGGAACAACCTCTTTAATTCTGTATTGAAATAAGTCAGAAGTAGCAACGGTTGATTGCATACCAGTGGTGGATGGGGTATCCTTCTTGTCGTCACTAACAACTAAGATGGCAGCCTTCATAGTTGGCCAGTGAGACAAAGGTGCAACCTCTACAGCCTTGGAATCTTGACCATCTTGCAAGTCACCCATTTCCCATGCAACAAACCCACCAAATAACGATCTACAGGCAGAACCTGAACCTTTTCTGGCGATCTTGGATAATTCAGACATATCCTGTGGCAATTCATACAAAGCAGCGATAGCACTGACCAATGCAGCGAATCCAGCAGCTGACGAAGCCAATCCGGCAGCAGTTGGGAAGTTGTTTTCCGACACAATGTGCAAGTGGAACTCGGATAACTTTGGCAAAGAAGAATCCTTAGATTCTAACTTAGCTCTCAAAGCTCTCAAATCGGCAAGACAAGCCTTAGTTCTTGGAGAATCCAAAGATTCTAAATTTCCGTTAAGCCATAATTGATCCTTCTTAAATTCAGAAGATGCAGCGGCTGAAGTTAAAGTTCTCAAATCATCTTGGGACAAAGTAACAGAAATGGAGGAGTTTGTTGGTAAGTTCAATGACTTATCTCTTTTACCCCAATATTTAAGTGTCTGGTGTTAGTATATGTATTTTTCAAGTTACCACATTACTGCTATGAATTTCCCGTTTTTCGAAGACCTAACCTGCAAAACATCAAAGTTGGAAACTTCAATTACTGTTAACTTACTGCAATGTTTACCGGAGCGGTACAAGTAGCTGAGTAGACGGACATTATGGATAACTTGTGGTCGTAAAACGTCGTAAAACACTTGACAAATGGTGTGTACACGACAATGGGCCCATCAGTCTCGTTGGTATGCAGTACGCGTGGTATACTAAGTTAAATCAAGACTGGATGTTATTACCATGGGCAAATCAAACGATACTATTACATACATAGAATAAACACAAAATGAAGCACGAGAGTACCTACTGGTGCCAACATCATTAATAATATAGAAGGGGAGCTTGTGATCGGGTACAAATGTCTTGTCTATGATTTTCTGGTCCACCTCCACAATCTTGCTTTGCAATCACCAGAACCAGTGGCGAATATACCTTCAGTACCTTGGGAGTTTAAGGAAACTGCAACAGAGATAACCGAGTTTCTGTGACCTTGCAACATCAACAATGGGTTACCAGAAATCTGATCCCAGAAAATCACACCACGATCCTTCGAACCAGAAAGAATGTATTCATTCTTAGGAGTGGAACACACAGATAAAACAAAGTCTTTATGGCCAATATAGGTAACTTCACAACTGGATTTTTTACTTCCCGACACTCCATGTGGGTTATGTGGGTCTTGCTTACCTTCAAGGTTCCATAACTTGACAGTTCTGTCAAGTGATCCGGACGCAATTTGCTTTCCATTGATGGAGAAGGCCACTGAGTAGACAGAGTCACCATGTCCATTTCCGTTTTCATTACCAGAATCCAATCTTTCGACAAGGAATCCGGTGGTAGAATCCCAAACTCTCACGGTTCTGTCAAGCGAACCAGCAGCGATAAGGTTTCCATCAGGCGAAACAGCCACAGTAGTGACACCATCTTCGATAGAAAGAGTCAAAGAACATTGAGAAGTTCTCAAGTCCCAGATTCTAACAGTACGGTCACCAGATCCAGAAACTAATCTGTTTCCATCAGGGAAGAAATCCAATGAATAGATATCTTGTTCATGACCTCTTAAAATCTTGATAATTCTCTTGGTTTGTAAATCCCAAATTCTGATCAATTTATCTTCAGCACCAGTGGCCAAAACTTTTCCATCTGGAGAGAAACAAACAGATCTGATGTATAAATCTCCATTGGCAGCGGCAGCGGCAGCAGCGGCAGCGGCCGCAGCATCTCCAGATTCACCGTTTTTAGCATCTCCGTTGGCGGCAGCCTTGGCAGAAGCATCGGTGGAATTGTTATCATCAATAAGCTTTGCGACTAATTCACCAGTCTCGACGTTGAACACTTGGGTGGTCTTGTTACAACCGGTTGCGATGAACTTTCCATCCTTGGAGAAACGGACACAACAAACCACAGAGGAGTGGTCCAAGGAATGGATCAAATCCACGTCCAAATCACGCTTGAAGGCAGGGTTGTAGAGCACGTAATAATCCAACTTTTGCTTCTTGAAGTCGGGGCTAGCCTTTGCGACATCCAAATCAGACAAGAATGGTGGGATGTCTTTTACGTGGAGGGCCTTGTCGGCAGGGTTGACCACGTACTGGGACTTGTCGATGACGGTCAAGGCGGTGGAGGTTTCTGGAGCAGCAGTGGTACCATTGGAGGAAGCAGCGTCCTTGGTGGCATCGGCGGCTGGGGTTGGGGCCACAACAGCAGGCTCTTCGGCGGCCACAGGAGCAGGTTGAGCTTCAGGTACCGCTGGAGACTGCTTGACGGCAGCCTGCTGGTCGATGGGCTGCAATGGAGGTTGGGATTGTTGGTAGCCTGCATACGGCAAGTGGGAGCCGTTTGGTTTACCCTGTTGAGGCTGTTGGGCCTGTGGGTGGAGTTGTTGTGGGTGGTGGGCTTGTTGTTGATGGATGTGGGCCTGTCTGTCTCTGTTTTCCAACTCGGTCTTCAAGCGCAAAATCTCCTCCTCGTACGCCTCTTTGATCTTACGGTGGGCCATTTCCAATTCGTACACCGTTTGACGGATTTGTTGCATTTCGGCCGTTTGCTGGTTGTACTTGAGGTCGTAGTCTTCTTTGACCTGCTTGAACGACGACGCCTCATTGAGGGCGTAGTCGAACTCCTGCTTGACGGCGTCCAAGAGCTCGTTCAATCTTTGTTGGTGCTGCTGCCTCTGTTGGGCAGCTTGTTGCTGCTGTTGCTGCTGTTGCTGGGCTTGGGCCTGGGCCTGTTGGGCCTGCGCTTGTGCCTGTTGCTGTTGGGCCACGGCGGAGTTGGTGGTGTAGACGGTCATGTTGGTGACTTGACTATTGAACACGAGGTCACTGACAGACTAAGCGGGTGGCAGTGGCGAGGGCAATGGCGTGAACTGTGGGCCTGTCGCGTTGTCGGTATAGAAAAAGGATTTCACTGACAGTTGTTTTTTCTGGTGAGGTTTTTTCGTCGTTTTTAAAGGGGGCTCGGTGGGGCAGCCTGTTACGTAAGGAGGGGGACAGACCACACTCACCGGCATCGGTTGCACTGTTTGGGGTTTAGTCTGGGGAGAATACAAAACCATGGCGGAGGACATCATGGTAATGATGCCAGATGGGGATGGAAGGGCCGAGGGTGCTGCCAGGGTGCCAGGCGGTGTGCCAGGCGGTGTGCCAGGCGGTGTGCCAGGCGGTGATGGGGGTAACTGTCGACGCATTAGTGCCACGGCGAACACCTCAGCACCCTGAACACTCAACTGCCAGGGCCATTGCCGACACACTGGCGGAAAGTCTACGGATAAATAACCAGCTCGAGTGATGGGGGATGGTAGAGGAAGATCACAGGCGAGGTTACGGAGAAATTCCGAAGGTTGATTGATCGCGGGTGTTTGGCCTACCGAGCCACAAATACGTCCACTGGACAAGGCATTTAGCATTGGGAACAAAGCAGGTGAAAAATGGGAATGGGAAGAGAAGGAAAGAGAAGGAGAATTAGCAGTGAGAAATGGGGTTGGGATGGGGAAGGGCCCATGGGACTGGGGGCCAGTGGGAGCCAGTGGGGGCCAGTGGGGGCCACACGTGTAGTGTGGTACCTTCGACGGGCAAGTTGATGCTAGTTTTGCTGGCCCGGTAGAATAACGGCATTGTGGGACGGGCAATCCGTGGATTCCTGGAACGATGTCTGGAGTTCTATCCAAAGTGAGCACCTTCCGCATTCGCACGGGGTGTGGCCGCGAAACAGGGGGTGCGGATCCTGCATCCCGTAAAAAAGAGTCGTGTATTGTGGGTCGTGCGCGTACCAACACTGTACACCCCCTCCTTCCGTTTTCTCTCCAGAGCCGTTGCACCCCCATGTATATTTCACCCAGGGGCGCTGTCCGGTTGCGAGCGCGCGCTCCGGCCCATGAATTCTTCATGCACCATGGCGCCGCATTCAACCTTACGGGTTGTTTAGGATTCACTATTGTCTACCACCCGTCATCACCCTACCCTCTACCACCTGGTCTCAGTTGGCACCACGGTAACACAAAACCTCCTCCCTCTGTGTGATTCCAAACTCTGTTTGGTGTTGCCACTCACCACTGTATTCCACCCTCCCACTACTAACCCTTCTGGTGGAAAACCATGCTTACATGCAGGAATCGAATCCTACGGTTTCGTCTTCTGTCACTGATTCTCTTCTCTTTATGGCACCTATTCTTTTTTAGGTGGGAATTACGCTTCTATCCTTTCAACTTTTGCTTGTTTAATCCCGCTCTTTTTTCCTCCTACCTCCTTCCAATGACAATATCTCGTGTTTTCCACTAGTGGGCTTGATACGTCTGGGCAGCTCCGGCTATACCTTCTACACCTTCTCTCTTGTAAATCAAACTCCCAGTCCGACAAATAGTCAATTGTGGGAGAGACCAATTCTTCTTGTAATGTAGTTCCTGGTTCCCTCTACATACCCCATCCGTCAATATGGTTTCTTCAAGCATTGGTGGTGTGTTTCAATACTACTTCAGTTTAGTGCTTCGGTGACGCAAACTTGGTCACTGGTCTCTTGTACTCACAAGGTCACATACTGTGTTCACTTCTCTAAGAAGTACCCTGCACCCCCTCCTATGTCTCAGTATATAACTCAAGAGCCTGCTGTATTAAGTGTGCATAAGGTTCTTTATGGTCTACTGATAGGCCAAATCTATTCCTTTTTATTCAGCCCCTCTCGGAATTTCATTGAGTGCACCTTATCATAGCCACTTCATGCGGTTTCCTCAATCAAAGGTTAGCTGATCATCCATACTATCTCGAGCACAAAGCCTTGCACCCTCATACTACACTTTGAAATGCTTCACTTCACAAAGCTTTGGTTTGCTCAAGTTTGTGAATTTACCTGATATTTCAAGTATTTTTTTCAACTGTTAATTACCTTCTGATTTTATACCATTTCTTTCAATAGTGTCAGTTTTAACTCTCATAGAACGAACTATAATATAGTTCCATGCCATTATCTCGTTCAGGATAGATTTGGTTAATGTTTTATAAATTTTTGATTGCTTCCACATGGACGTTTTTAGGTTCTAATTCAGGTTTCCAAGCACCCTTACTATTCAAAAAGATCCCCAGAGTTTTTTTCTACTGAATGAGCTTATGTAATTCGCCCATATGGTTAATTCATTATAGTCTTTTCCTAGAAATCTTGTGCTATGTACAAAAATGGTGGATTTTGCTCGGATCCGAAAGGGCTATTTTTTACTTTGAAACCTAGTAAATGGCCAAAAGTATCGATACCAAATACGTAAACCCCTAGCCACATACATGGTTTATCCATATCTTTAAGGTATAATAGAAATGCTCGATAACGCACAATTCAAATCCGTGTTGGATAAAAGTCTAACTTTGATTCGAATTAGATGTTTGGAATGCGATTTTATTGGCTGAGTTTGTTTTGTTTTTAAATAGATTCAACATCATAACTTCAGTATTGGAATCAAATACCTATCATGAGGAAACCCGGTTACCAAATAGGTTCGTCTTCTTTCTTCCTGGCTACCCTGACAATCTCGTAATCATCATTTGATTTAACTTCCTTCTCCAAATGATCATTGAGCAATCCCTGCAATCTATAGTAATCATTCTTCTTATCAACAGGCCTTTTGTTCTCAATCAAACTCAACATTTCATCCTCCCCAAGCTGCCTATACTTTTCATCATATTTTTCCCACTTAACACTAGTGAACTTCTGTAGGTATATCGAGCCTGCGACGATGGAAACGAGGAAAGGCAAGCCAAAATACAAGAAATGGTTGGCTCTTAATTTCTTTTGATATATTCCTGCAAATGTCTTATCATAAGCTTCCTGTTCCTTCTTCCCTCTGAAGATTTTATTTCCCATATACACCATTCTGTGGATATCATCGATTAATGTACTGGACGTCAATAATCACCTTATGGGTCGTGCGCAGCTATTTATTCGAATCACCCTTCAAATATTCCCAGCAAATTAGTTACATGATGTTGTGGTAGGAGTATTTATGAATTGAGTTTTGTTTATAATACCATAATAAATTGGCAGCTGTTTAGAGTTTTCACTAAGGACGTATATTAAAATGTCTTACTATAGTTCTAATTTCAAAGTGAAACTATGTTAGATTGTGTGGAGAACTTTGCTTGTGCAAGAGATACAGTATCATCATCAATATCATACACCACGTACGCATACCTCAAAAATGAGTCTCCTAAAAGTTTCCCTGGCCTAATATCTAAAACGCAATAATCAGCTGGGAATCCCCAATGATCATTTGTAGTGGTCACGAAACTAGAATAAGGCACTTTTATCTGCACTCCATTGAAAGCAAACGTAATAAATTTGTCATTTTGAATTTTACAATTCAACTGATATTCATCATCAAAGTATTGGGCACCCAATTCCTCGGCAATAGCCGCAATTATTTCAGGAGGTAAGAATGTTGAAGTGGTTCCAGAATCGAGAAGAACATCAATGTTAAGATTGTACAATCTGGAGCTATGTAATTCAATGTCTTGTAACGTGACAAAAAATGACTTCTTATCAGTAATAGGCAAACTGACCAATTCCCCATAATACTTCTCAGTGTCTTTTCCTCCAAATATTAAGGATCCCGACCCATGATTCGGATCGTTCAAAAATAACGAGAATGCATTCTTATGAATTATTCCAGCCTCCTTCAAAGCAGCAGGAAAGTTCAAATAGGGAATTTTAGAAGACTCGAGACTTTTTTTCCCTATTCCGAGAATTCCGTGGCCAGAGCTATCATTATTTACAACTGCAAACTGTACATTCACAGATGAAGACCCAGGAATTTGTACCTCATCTATTACAAATGTACCAGAAACCACACTTCCATCTGCATATCCAATTAGGAATGATTCATCGAGGTTCCTAAATGAAGTCGACTTCAGCAGGTCGAATACACCTTGACTGGTGCAATTTAAGCCATCTGCACACAATGCGTCAGGGGACACAACCCACAAATCTGAACTTCCAGTATCAACTTGAACTGTGATTTTCTGCTTATTTGACCCTATGTATAGATCAGTTGAGTACCAGTATTCCTTGTTGCTTAAGACTGCAGTTTCATATCCTTGTGACCTCTTGTCGAAATCAAGCTTGTAGATCGGTTTGGTGTCAGCAATGCTTGACTGTTGAACGACCAACGAATGAATCAAATCACATAATAACAAGAGAGTTGTGAAATTTTCGAGAAACATAGTTGTTGGAGGGATCTCTGGACCTTTGAGACCTTAAATACTTTAACAATCCATTAACTGAAAAAATCTATTTGTTCCTTTGACGATTTCAAGGGATAATTCATGTTAACTAAACGGGAAATGTTCTGTTATTAACCTTAATTTCAAGGGATGAACAGAAATTTATAGAATTCAATCGTCAATGGAAAAATCTGTATCACCAGGTGTATATTCATAATATCTTAATTAAAAGCTGTCCAATAGATTACTGTATGACTTAACAAATTAAACTTCTGAGATCCACATTGTCATACTGAATTAAGGGTGAAGAGCACTTGGTACACTTGAATACGAAAAAAGTGTTTAGTGCTAATGAGCACTATATTTTTGTAATTAAATGATGTATATGCATAGTAATAATTTTGCAAGATGGTTATTGCATTTGATTTAAGAAATCATGCAACATCCACAAGTTGATCCAGTCAGGGATTAAAATGTACCTTCCAATTTAATCGTGAAAAGAAAATGTTTGTGTGATGTCGCTCTTTGAAAAAGAAATGGATTTTCCAAAGCATTTCTTTCCGGCAATTTGACATAACAAAATTTGAAGCCACTCGCGCCAACCAAATTAAAATCCATGTTTAACATTCAAGAATATCATAGTTAGTTTAAGACTTGGATTTCAAACATTTCACTTTGAATGTCTATCACATATCTAACCTAGTTTCAACTTTCATTTCCATTACTTCCCAGAATTTCGAAAGCTACAAAAAGGGGATAATAAACTTTCATGGATTTCTTGTACTACTTGTGCAGGATCAAACCACTACACAGACTTTATATTTCCAAATGTTTCCACCAAAAGAATGCACCGTCTATTTCTATCTGTTATTAAGATGGATAGTGGATCATTCTAATTGAACTTTGAAGATCCATCTAGCTCGCGAAACCTCCCATAACGCATCGAAGTACAAATTGATAATCATGAAAACCTTCATATGGGACTATGAAATATAAAACTATTTACGAAACAGATTAAAATAATTTGATTCGGTTCAGTGAACCTTCAAGGACATGTACCAAGTTTGCAAATGCAAACATGAAAAAATAATTAAAATCGTAAAGAACTCCAATTGGATAAGATCAGTAAACAAAAAATAGAAAATCATGGGTCCCATCAAATAAGGTAAGCAACCAATAACAAGGCTACCGAGAACAAACCTCTAGGTTGGACAATTGATCCAGATCCAGATCCTGAAAGAGTATTAACATCTGGAACAATGACTCTAGAACTAGATGCTGGACTATAAGGAGATATTGGAATGTTTGGTGTTGATGGAACATTTGGAGATGATGGAACATTTGGAGATGATGGAACGTTAGGAGATGATGGAACGTTAGGAGATGATGGAACGTTAGGAGATGATGGAACGTTAGGAGATGATGGAACATCTGGTGATGATGGAACATTTGGAGATGATGGAACGTTAGGAGATGATGGAACATTAGGAGTTGATGGAACATTAGGAGTTGATGGAACGTTAGGAGATGATGGACCACTTGGAGTGGCCGTAATCAAAGTAGTAGTGACTATGATACTCGAGTTTGGAGTTTCACTCTTCAGAGTAATAACTGGTGGAATATCAGACAAAGTAGGAGTAATCACATCCGTCTTACTGATCACACTTGAATTCCATGGAATCATCATGCTACCAAATGATGAAGTGAAGGTCACCGAACTGAGAGAAATAGACGGAAATTCGTATGAAGTTGGAGTCTCGATGATCACAGTATCAACACCATCAGATCCAATAGCAGTAGTGGTGGTAGTGAAAGTACCGGTCCATGGGGTAGTCACAGTCAAAGTTTCATGAGATGGAGTCTCGATGACCACTAATGGAGTCTCGATGATCACAGTATCAACACCATCCGATCCAACAGCAGTAGTGGTGGTAGTGAAAGTACCGGTCCATGGAGTAGTGACAGTGACAGTTTCATGAGATGGAGTTTCGATGATCACAGTGTCAACACCATCCGATCCAACAGCAGTAGTGGTGGTGGTGAAAGTACCGGTCCATGGAGTAGTGACAGTCACAGTTTCATGAGATGGAGTCTCAACAACAACCTTTGAAAGTCCATCAGTACCAATAGTAGTCATCGTAACAGTGTATGTACCAGTCCATGGAATAGTTTCGGTAATCATACCTCCAACTGGAGTCTCGATAATAACAGTGTCGACACCATCAGATCCAACAGCAGTAGTGGTGGTAGTGAAAGTACCGGTCCATGGAGTAGTGACAGTGACAGTTTCATGAGATGGAGTTTCGATGATCACAGTGTCAACACCATCAGATCCAA
>JAJMGL010000028.1:0-16975 GCA_030568695.1 Suhomyces wounanorum
TCTCAGAAACAAGCTGGAATGGACAACATTCGATTCTGTACGTGCTTGGCTACAACAGGATGTGGAAGTTGGGCAAAATTCGATGGTGTGGCCGACGTTCTGCTGGTTTTGCGGTTTTCTCGTGAACAGACAAACTTCGCTGTATGGGCTGCAACAGTGTGATTCCATGCTTCAAAAGAGTTCCATAGTGGTTACAGACCTACTCTCTACCCCGTTTATGAAGAACATGCCAGGTATTCGAAACGGATGGAGAATGGTTCGCCCTTCTGGAATGCACATCACCAACAACACTCACATCATTACACCAACAACACTCACATCTCCACCATAAAAACGGAGCATGGCGTCAATCGTATGATAGATGTGATACTATGATGGCCATCCACGTGGATTTTGGCATGGGTTGTGCTGGGGGTGCTGTTGGTGGATTTGTTTGGATTTGTTTGGATTTGTTTGGATTTGTTTGGATTTGTTTGGATTTGTTTGGATTTGTTTGGATTTGTTTGGATTTGTTTGGATTTGTTTGGATTTGTTTGATTTGTTGTGATATGCTCTGATTTGTTGGTGACGTGGCCACAGCAAAGTCAATGCACCCAAACGTTTGGATGGCTTCACATGTTGCACACGATGGGAGAACACCTTTGTCTAGAGATTTGTGTGTGCTGATTGACCTAGACGGTGACTATTTACTGTGGTGGATTATGATCATCGTAAGTCCAGTGTGCAGGGCGTTTCAGATTCACACTTAGCGAAACTTGAAACGCTAGCTGAGACAGTCATGTGGCCAGCTCAGTGTAGTTCGTAGTGACTGCTTAAGCCGAATCTCTTAACTATGGAGCTTAACTATGGAAGTAGTGTGGATTACGTAATATGCACCTAAATGTTAACTATGGAAGGTTAACTATGGAGGTAAATGTGGATTACGTAACCAGAACCTTAATTTTAATTATGGAGCTTAACTATGGGAGCTTAACTATGGAGCTTAACTATGGAAGTAAGAGTGGATTTCGTAATGAAAACATGAGATAATATTAAAGGATTTTCAATTGATACTCATGAATTGTCAATTTTTCATGCTAATCAATTCTAGTATTTATGAAATATGTAGATTCAATGAAAATTCTATGAGCACGACTCATACTGATTCATTACAAATCCATCAATCTATAAGTGAAAGGTTTTGTTCATGAATCACGTTGAATAATAAAGCATATTTAGTTGGTGATTGGGATAAATAACCCACCAATATTAAGAGACGAAGGAAGCCAAAAATCTCCTACGAAACCGAGAGAAACAAAACAAAATGCATATGTATCCAATGGAATGAACAGTTTGTCAGAGCTGGGAAATATCTTGGAAGGTAGGTGATGAAAGTCTTATTTATCATGTGGGGTGGTATTGAGCAATGGAAACATTCTTTCCTGGAGTTCTTTTGGCAATCAAAACCTCCTACACCACGGCCTTTTTTTCTTTTGGTTGCTTCAAATTTTGAATAGTATATTAGACTAGTAATTCAAGTGTAATGATAAATGTCTAATGTTAATGATATTCAGAGAATTAGATATAGCCACTATCTCTTTATGTACTTGAATTCTTTGGTATTCACAATGTTATCGTAAAATGATGTGATAATTGGCTTCTTTGTTGTACTTGATCTAAAAAGGTAATTGAAGGAAAGCACATAACTTCCTACATAATTTTAATCAAAAGGTAATGGCCAAATACTATCAGTTTCATTTCCAAAAAATTAAAAAATATAAAATTTAAATATATGGATCTTGCCAACCTTGTCTCCTTGGAATCTGACTCCAATATTATTCTTCTAAATATAGAAGTCATCATACCAACATTCACCTCATCTGGAAATCTTGGATCCAATGATCTTCTCCTAAACATTGCTATTAGTTGGTAATCATCTATCTCCTGAACAGTCAAGTAGTTACCAGAATAAAGATGAACTCGAAGAGATTGGTTGTGATGATGTAAGACTGATTGCTAGCAGAGCTGAGAATATGAATCCAATATTTAATGCCCAAAGAATCAATGTAGTAATTCAACAATGACGAATACTTTTGTGCATCGTAGCGGCTCAAAGAAACTTCATATATTAGAAACAATCAAATAAAGGAACGTATCTGAGTTAGTATCACCTGTTAAGGTCTTAAATGAGGAAGTAGTACACCATTATATGCCGTACATTTAAAAAGTTTGACTAAATTTCTATATCAATATCCTAATCATCAAATGGATGTAAAAGGTACTTGGTTAATGGGAAAACATGAGTTCAATAAGTTTTTTCAGCAAAAATGTAAGCAGAATTGCATTATTCAATGATACACAAAAGCCAGTTTCGAGATGTCATGGTAGGTTGAAATGTTTGTTCAATATTTTCTTTAATTCACTTCATGTCTAAATACTAACAGTTTGGGGTACTCAAAATTCGGGGTGTAAGAGCTAAACATATTTGTATAATAGTTGGAAGTACAGGTTAAGATTTACATCATTTTACATGTTAGTTGTTGAAGTACAGGTTATATCTACCACTTTACAGGTTATACTATATACAGGATATTATCAGACAGATATCAAAAATGATACGAGTGTGATTACAAGTGGTAAATAATTACAAGAAAGCCAGGATGTGGTCGAATGACAAATTGCCTGATTCCATGGACCACAGTAATAGGTACACTGTTGTAACACCTTTTATCCTTCCCCACTTCTAAATGACTATATAATGAGACAGTCGTTTGGTGTGTATCGATACCGGCTTTAGATATTTAGCAATCAAATATATAAGTCAATGATAAAATATTAGCTACTTAATATAACTTGATTATCTACTGCCTGGAGTAGTTACTATAATACTACAAAACCATATTATTATATCAACGAGCAAACCTGGTGGTGTCACGACCTATATTAGTATCTATGCAGTAGGTTCATCTCCGATTTGTTGGTCTGGATACTGGCATATAATTATTACTAATTCTCTTGTTTAGAAACATCTTTACTTACTACAAAAGGGATGGAAATTATAACTCAAGTTAGTACTGGCTTAGATATCTAACAATCACGTATCAAAGTATTTCAAATAAAATTAAACACTTAAAAATTTGATTATCTCGAGCCTGAAGTAGCTAATTAAATTTGCTACCAAACCAAATCATATATCTAAGTATAGTCATACCAAGATCCCTGGTGGATACATTATCTACACCGTTTCAGGCGAGAAACTTATATTGAAGAAATATTATATACAGATGTTGTATCATTATACCAAAGTGATACATGACTAGCTTACAATCATCACGCACTTGACACACCCAATCCGTCGGGAATGGAGAAAAAGTATAACCTTTTGCTACACCATCAAAGCTTATTCAACTTCAATCTAAATTACCAATTTAGGAATTCTCTTGAATGGAGGTAAGTTTTTATTAATTAACTTCAAGGTTTTATTAAAACTTAATGGCTTCATTGTGCAACTCGATTTAAGATTGTATGACGAGTAACCCTTTCGAAAATGTGATATATTTCAAGATGTTAGATAGTTAATGGTATCATGAAATCTTGGAAAATGCATCGTCAATGAAACTATAAAATAAAGATATTTCAATTATGCAAAGAAGAAGGTAATGCTATTGTTTCTTTCCTCGAATCATATTAAAGCTTCTAATTTAATTGATGATAGGCGAGACAAGATCTAGAGAAATTGAGAATGAATTTTTCATGTGAAAACTACAATAGGTGATCGGTCGAGAAATTTCAAGCTAAAGATTCTTTTCATTGTATGGATATAAACATCTAGCTTGGAAAGTCTCCAAAAGTTGGCTTTGAAATCAATATTTAATTCATTCAAGAAGTCACTACCCAAAGATATGATTAATAACAGAGACAATGTTTTGTAAATAATCATACCAAATTAGCGATCTGAAATATAAATAAGTGAAAACTTGCTCACCTCAATAAGCCATGAAAACAGAAAATACCAAGGCCCAAGATCTGCTCAAAGTTCCATGCTCAAACCAATCATTTTGAACTCGCTCTACGAAGTAATCATATGACAAAGATGGATCAAAGATGGCATAATCTAACTGGAAGATATTTCTGAAATGAACATACCTGTTTGCAGTATCGAAAGTTGAAATTCTCTCAAGATGTTCTTCTCTAATGAATTCTGGTTGTCTGACCAAGAGTGTAGCTGGAGTGATGGGTCTTATATGCCTCCAATGCATATCCTCTGGCCTAAAATTTGCTGGGTCAGAACCAATATTATAACCAACAACGTTCTCAGAGAGTCCTCCACATATCTTGTTTTTGATGAACCTCTTTGGTTCCACTGTGTTACTATCCTTATACAAAATGTACATGTTCACAGATCTAGCCAATATTGACAACATCAAATCACCTCTTGACTCCATGGATCCATCTCCAATAACTTTACCCCACAATTTCATGGCATAAGCAAAGTTGTAATCTTCAGATGAAGATTCTAAGCCCTTACCATTTATTCTTTCTATCAATCCAGTTTCCCAAGAATGTCCATGATACCAATCGAACAGTCTTGACACAGGGAAATATTTATCTTCATATGATGGATTAGCCACACTTCTAATCACATCATTGACCCAGTCGGTGTTATCTCGAGCCCAGCTTCCACCCAATTTATCGTCAACATATCCTACAACTGCCGCAGCATGGACCAAGTAACCAGCAAGATTGTGATGTTTATCATATTTGGTATCCTCCGTATTTAAGATGATTCCTCCAAACTTAGTATCATAAAATACATCCAGATTAGACAGAACAAGATTTTCTAATGCCGATTTAAGTTTCTCTAATGTTTTTGAAGCAATGGCCCTATCTTGAATAATCTCACTTTGAACCAACAAATTGTATGAATACTTATCTATTGCATGTAAAATTCTCTCCATGTCCTGACTTTCAAGTGTCTTAGAGAGCGGGTTTACGGTCATTTCTTCTTTTGCAATCTTCGCAATAAAATCAAGGTGATCTCTCCTCCAAGTTATATTTTTATGGTAACGATTCCATGGAAGGAAGCCTACTTCTGGATGGAGTTGTTCCTGCATTTCAAGCCTATCAGTATGATATCCTTTCATAACCCCTTTGGTGTATGAATCCATTTGAATGTTTGCTTCACGAGATTTTATTTCTTCAGTTAATGACTCAACTTGATGTGGCAACGCATAAACGAGCGGTTTTTCATTGAAGTTACTGCCTGCAGTTTTATAATTGATAGCGTATACAGCTTTCTGTGATGACTCAATCGTTCCAGTTACGTTGGCATCAACAACATACATTCCTGCAATTTTTTCATATTCGACCTCGTCTTGTGTATTGTTCAAATACGCAATTTGTAGAATAAGACCATCAATTACTAAGTTACCGTAATAAAAGCGTTTGCTTTCCAGTATCGGTGTGAAGTCAAAGATTTCCACCTGAGATGCATCAGGTAGTATAGCGAACACTAACCATACTTGACCATTGCTCAAACTTACCCGAAATTTAATCTTATTTTGTCCAAGAACAAATTTCTGAATATTCTGGATTTGGGAATAGAATGTATCAATTTCTGCTTTAAAATTTCCATGGTAGATGGCAGTCACAAGTCCCATTCCTTGAACAATAGGAAACTCAATATAATTAGTTTTACTATCATTGCCGGCATGTAACTTCACCCCGACTGAAAGTTCTTTCATATTCTTCACAGTTATAAAATTTCTGAATCTGGTTAACTTGTCGGAACTTATGATTAATTCTGCATTATTATAAGGAGAACCATAATAACTAGGAATATCGGGATCAATATCCAATCCAGGCCCATACACGTATTTCGATGAATTTGCATGATTTATAGCAAGCCCATAGTAATAAGGTTGACTGATCCTTCTTAATCCATAAGGTAGTGGCAAAACATTCCAAGTTTGATTTCCAAAAAACAAATTAGAATAGAACTTATGAGTATGAAATGTGTTACTAGCTTCTACTCCCTCTGGTAGATTGATACCATAATCTCTTCTCTTAAGTTTAGACAACGTTGGCTCTTTGTTGGATATCTTATTGAAAGCATCTCCTGAATATGATTTGGGTGTGGATGTAGAAGAAGTTTCACTAAAAGTTGAGGCGCTTGAATATCTTATAGGTGAAGTTACACTTGATGTAGGTGATACATGTAACGATGATAAGGACAGCAAGGATGAGTCTTGCAACAAGAAAGAGAAAAATAATGCCCATGTTGTACTCAAACTTCCATTGAGGAAAGTTTGCGATTGCGCTTGCGCAAGGAAATACTCACGAGCAACATCTGGATGGATATCTGCTATGTCTAGGTAAATGGCATTTCTTACTTTTGGTTCACCATTAACAGCGTAAAGTGCCAACTTTTGGTCGAATTCTTGTTCAGTGAATTTCTGTTGTCTTACCAATGAAGTTGCTGGGGTAAAAGGTAATATGTGCAAAAGGTGTATAAGCTCAGGATGTGAACTTGCTGACCCCAAGCTGTTTTCATACCTAACTGCATTCTCATAAAGTGTTCCACACACCTTATTTTGAATAATTCTTTTTGGTTCCACTGTGTTACTATCCTCATACAACATATACATGTTCACAGATCTAGCCAAAATTGATAACATCAAATCACCTCTTGACTCCATGGATCCATCTCCAATAACTTTACCCCACAATTTCATGGCATAGGCAAAGTTGTAATCTTCAGATGAAGATTCTAAGCCCTTACCATTTATACTTTCTTTCAATCCAGTTTCCCAAGAATGTCCATGATACCAATCGAACAGTCTTGACACAGGGAAATATTTATCTTCATATGATGGATTAGCCACACTTCTAATCACATCATTGACCCAGTCGGTGTTATCTCGAGCCCAGCTTCCACCCAATTTATCGTCAACATATCCTACAACTGCCGCAGCATGGACCAAGTAACCAGCAAGATTGTGATGTTTATCATATTTGGTATCCTCCGTATTTAAGATGATTCCTCCAAACTTAGTATCATAAAATACACCCAGATTAGACAGAACAAGATTTTCTAATGCCGATTTAAGTTGCTGTAATGCTGTAGAAATAACTTTTCTATCCTGTCGTATGTAACTAAGAACCAACAATATGTATGAACTCTTATCAATTTCAATTATGAGGTCCCATGTTGTAGAAAACAGGTTCAATCCAGATATAGTGTTAATAAACTCTTTTTTCGCAGTCCTAGTGATCAAATCGAGTTGATTATTGCTCCAGGAGTTTGCATCACGTTGGAAATTCCATGGATAAAAAGTCAATTCAGGATGAAGTTCTTCCTTCATCTCAAGCTTGTCAGTATTATAACCTGTCATGATACCTTTAACGTAGGATTCGATTTTAATCTTTGGTTCAGAAGAAATATGCTGATCACTAAAGGACGCTACATGATGCGGTAATGCAAAAATAAGCGGATTTCCAACCTCGTTTTTGCCGACTTTTTCATAATTGATGGTGTATACTGCTTCTTGCCCTGAATGAATTGTACCTGTCACATTGGCATTAGTAACATACATCCCTGCACTCTTTTCATAATGAATTTCATCCTCTGATTTAAGATGGGCAACCTGCAATATTAGACCATCAATTGCTACGTTTCCAAGAATGTGTCCTTTGCTGTCAGTTATTAACAGGAGTTTTTTCCCTTCATACGAATCAGGTATGATAGCATACACTATCCAAAGTTCATCATTTTCCAAATCAATCAAAAATTTGATTTTTTTTGGTGAGAGGTCAATTGAAATGATCCCTCGAAATTGTGAATAAGTACAGTAAAGTTTAATTGTCGAAGCCCCATGGTAAATTGCAGTTACAAATCCCATACCTTGAACAATAGGAAATTCGATGTAATCTGAGATATCATTATTCTTGGTATGCAACTGTACCAAAATTGAATGATCATTTGCATCACTCACACGTATATAATCTCTATTTGCCAGCAACTTGTTAGAACCTATTACAATTTCTGGTATGTTACCAGCAGTACTATAATTTGAAGCGAGATCAGGATCTTCATCAGTTCCAGATCCATAAACGTACTTGGATGAATCAGCATGAGTCACAGCAATTCCATGATATCCTTTATTTGCCCATCTTAATCGAAATGGTAGTGGCCAAATGCTGCCAGTTTGATCTCCCAAAAATAAATTACCATAGAACTTATGAGTGTGAATGGTATTACCAATATCCACACCTTCGGGTAGACTGAGTGCTATTTCTTCTCTCTTGAACCTCAAAGATGGCTGTTGATTGGAAATTCGTTTGAACGCATCTCCTGTATATGAATTAGGTGCCAGATGAAATGTTCTTGACCCTAAAGTGTTGGATTGCAAAGAAGCTGGAATTATTCCTAATAGCGCATAACATAAAAATAGAGTACTCAATGACTGGTAAAACATTCTATTTGCTGTAAAAGGACAGATTAAAATTCAATCGTAAGAAAAGTATTTTTTCGTTAGAATAGTACATAAGTGGATAACTGAAGAATTTATTTGGAATCAATCCATGAATTGGGATACCTTCCTTTACATATCAGCCTATAACCAAACTTTATTCCTTGGCAAAATTGGATAACATGAAACCCTAATTTACAATTAATTGATTTCACAGATTTAGGAACAAGTTAAATTTTGTTGAAAAATTTAAACTCACTACCATGAATAGAATTGTAAAGCCGTATCTTGTAAGTGGTGATAAATATTTTGATATCCAGGATCCTAATGATTACAAAATATTCATCAAGTTCGCTTGGGTGAAGTTGAATCTTATGATTATGACAACACAAATATTTTTTTCTGGTGATTATTAGGAATTTAGCTTTCAATGTTATGCTTGTTCGCTAAATTGGTATAAACGAATTGTAGATCCGCAGTAGGTCTTTTTGAAAAAGTTGAAGATATGAAAACATGCCTAAATTTAATTTTAAAGGCATGCATGGAATGTCATCAGGAATCCATGATTATGCTGCTGGTGCATGTTTTTCTCCTTCTTTCCTCATCCAAACGACCACGTATGCTTACGCATTTGTGAAACCCTGCCACAAGTAATAAATCCATGTACGTCAGGTTACATATCAAACGAATTCAGAGCTGTTATTTTGTTGATATTTACATAAATTGACTATTGAGCTTTAATTACAATTACTTGCAATGGGTTGGTGTTAAGTTCCTTGATTTTTTTAAGCATTCAAATTCCATGAAAAACTATTATGTGTTTCTTCACATTATATTCAAGCATAGCAGTAAAGTTCTTTAACGAACAAACTTTCAGGATAATCTTACAGGGAGAATGAAGTGCTTAGAGTGATTGCTTTCTCAATTACAATTAGTTGGACGGTGACTACTTCAAGAAATCAAGGGTAACATTAAAATCAAAGCTCACAAAAAAACATTTGTAATATCAATCGAGGAAACAAATGCAATTCATAATATACAGTAGTAAGCTACTTAAATGATGTTAGACGTTTCCATTTCTGGATGAATTCCAGGTTGTGCGAATGTGATTTTTGTATTGGATAAAGAAGTGAGCTAATACTTGAAGTAGTATAACTGACGATTTGTTTTGTCTGAATAGGTACATGCAGCTTGGCACTGTCACCAGTAGTAGCAGAAGAAGATTCCAATTTTATTTTTCTTTGGTCTGGTTAGAAAACCTTTTCATTTTCAGTACCTCCAGGTTTAAGATCATTGTAGTTTTCGTTTGTGCACCGGTTGGAATTTGGACTAAAACTGTTGTTTTTCGAGCTTTTCGATAAAAAGCAAAAATGTTGTTTGCTAAGAGTGCTCTCCAATCTGTATTCATTTGTGATCAATTTTTTATTAGCCTCAATTTTCCACTTTCGCGAAAGCTATTATTTAATGATCACATGGATATTCATTCAGTAGAAGATTTATCACTCCTTGAGTCAGAAATAGCATTTAAATTGCCAATTTGATAAGGTATTAATGTCGAAAATAAATCAAATTGAAAACCTGGACATTAATTCAACATCTACTTGCCAAGATTCATATTATCTTTGCAACTCATCCTCAAATAATTTCAATTTAGTGATGTGTCAATAAGGAGTTGGTGGCTTTGTTCAGTAATAATTTAGATGAAAGTAATGGCAGTGATAGCTTCAATATAGACAGCCAGATCGAAAGCCAAGACTCTCAACTCGAGGAATAAATATCAAGATTAATGGAGTTGAAATTCAAACCGAAAATTTACTGCTGATTGCAATATTTGTCTTCAAAATGTATATGGCTTCGATAGAAAAGCAGCTGAAATAGCAATTACTTTTAACAGGGATCATCTTTTTTACACTTTAGACTTTGAAGAATGGGTCAAATGCGAAGTATGAACCTGAAAAATCCGTAAGCATCGAGATATATCAAGAAGCCATATCAAGAAGCCAATATGGCGTCTATCAAATTTTGAAATTTCAAAGGATAAGGTTCTTAAGTTTGTCAATCGCATGCTAACTTTCGTTCTCTTCAAGAAGCGAAAAAAGTTATCTGTGATGTTATTTCTGAAATGAAACGAAGTTCCTCTTTTACCAAAATAAAGCTAAGCTTGATAATAGGCTCGTTTTTTAATGATGAACCTCGTTTAAGTCATTTGTTTTTAAAGGTTATTATTGTGTTGTCATGAAACATAAGTGTGGTATCTATATTTTAGATCATCGGAACTTAAATCAGGGTTTCAAATAATCAAGATGATGATACTTAACATAATTAAAATCCCAAATTCAGCAGATTTCACACATTTTTGTTGTGGTTAAACCAAAAGATCTGAAATCTGTGCAGTACAAGGCAATTCAAGACAGGTCAAGAATCTGCGATTGTGATTGAAACCTTCATGAGTTTTATGTCAATTGTAAAACAATTTCTAATAGATTACTGCTAACAAATAAAATTAACAGAAGGATGAAGAAATAGAATATTTACACTCTTGCTTCACAAGTTATAAAACTCTCTTGGGAGTTTCGTAAAGTTTTTGAGCAGTAAATTGTGAATATTTTGTCAATCTTGTGGGTTCCTAACTTATCTTTCCTATAACTTGTAAAAATGATAGAACTATATTGCAAATTAAATAGGAAAAGTGCTTTGTTTTGTTTTCAGATTGAAAGTTTCTAGTACCGGCAGCTACTGAACATCTTTTTCTTTCTATGCTCCCGACTTGAAAATATAGGTGCAAAAATTAAATTGAAACATAGTGATAATCATGGATTTGCTTCCAAAAAATTGGTAGATAGCTCTGACCATACTTGACAAAATTTCTGAAAAATGTAAAAATTTGTGAAGATGTTATCTGTATTTAAAATCTTGGAAAGTTGTTGAGATTATAAATTAATTAGGAGGTGATCACGATCATTAACATCCATAGCAACTTACTATTTGATTATTATCAATTCAGGTATTGTCCACTCACCATCCTTTTCTTTCAAGAAAAAACTGAACCAGAACTGCACTTAAGAATATTTCCATGCGTGATTCTGGTAAGTGTTTTTTTTATGTAAATTGATGTAGGTCAACTGTGCATGTAGTACAAAAGTAACTAATCGACAATCTTTACCTGATATTTTTAATTTCGGTAAGGTAAAATTATTTTGCCGAAACAACAAATCTTGAAGATTACCACTTTCGATCGACATACATCTCCACGTATGCTCTCATCCAAAAGATGGATACGCTCCTTGATCATGACAACGCTCCTTGATCATGATAAGGGATCATTCACTTATGTCTGAATTCTTTTGAACACCAATTTTCGTCATGCTCTTATGATATTTTATGCGTCAATAGAAGAATTTTGATGACCAAAGCAGGTTTCCTTTAAGAATAGAAGAATCAGCATTTTGCTAAAGCTAGTTGAGCTTCTATGTGCAGGAACAACACTACGAACACTTATTGTGACGACTTTGGCGATGAAAAGATAAGTGTTCTCCAACTAGCATAGTATGAGCTTGCTGGAATCTTACAAGGATACTATATAGTTGCATATTATCATGGTCGTAGTGGCAACTTTTTGAATTGACTAACATGAAATAAGGTTCTCGCAACAGCTGGGGAGAGATTAAGTTTGTTGAAAAACAAGTTTGTGTATATTCTAGAACCAACCACTTAATAATAAATCAATCGTTACATGTAAGGAATCAGAAATACATAAAGAAAGAAGCGAATTAGATACCTTACCAGAAATGCGATAATATTGATATGAGATTTCTGCTCCAATCCGTGTAAACAAATTGTATAACATTCTTTGATGATAGACAAAATAAATTAATCAGTTCATCGAGATTCTTTATCTTAACATGAGTGATCGATCGAAAGTCATCATTAGATTCAGGTCCTTATGGAAATCATTCTAACTATTGTACATAACTTGACAAGAAAATTTCTTTTCGGGATTGAGAAAAATATTTTTTGGTTTGTGGGGCCGGAAAGTGATCCGAAAAATGTCCTCGTAAAAGGATGGCAAGAAAGTACATTTACACACATTAAGGTTAGTAGTTTTCCTGTGATGCCATAGAATAAATTTCAAGACTTCTTTCATAGAGTATCTATTAATACACCAAGAAGCAAAAATTCGGTACTTACTTCTTGTTAGAGCTCTTGGTTTAAAATCTCAAGAATCCTTTTTAGGTAATAGAAAAACGTATTAAACTAATATTAATTTTCGAGGCTACTTTGAAAGTAAAACGCAAACTATAAACTATCAACAACAACCGAGAGAGTGGCTAGCTTGCACAGTTAAAGGATACTTTTCTTATTCAAGATCACTGTGTTTGTCACGAAAGAAAAAGGGGGTGATTGCTTTCCACCTATACGGAATAGCTTAACTAGCATTGTTCATAGTCCATACTTCACATTCACCAGCTTTCCTTGGGTTTGAATCAAGTAGATCCCATCAGCAATCCCCAATAGTCATAGTATTGTTTCCTGGGGAAAATTTCCGAAATACAATCGCGCATGTAGACTTGAAAAGTTTGGATAGGGGTTCCTTTACAATTTTACATACAAGATGATTAAGGGAAGTGTTTGATTCTAAAGGGGTTTACCTGTGCAAGGAAGCTAAGCAGTTATCTGCCTTCGATATGAATAATATGAGAATTGGTCATTTATTTTACGGTTAATAGGCAGGGTTTACCATAGCCGTTGACGCCACAATCGAGATCGTAATTCAGATGAAATTTTTTGGCGCTCTAATCCCGTCATCACTTGCATATAGAGCATTAAAAAGTGTTAAAGTCTTGGAAAATACACCACAAAACTGAAGAAAAAAGCAACTAACTTCCTATTGCGGAAATCCACCCCGCTTGTTGTGTGAAAATAATATATTATAAGGCATGAAGAATTATAGAGTAACTTCTCTGCAGCTCTAAGTTGACGTTATATGAGACCATGAATACTACGGATGGGATGAAAGCGTGTTATGGTTATTCAATTCCATGAGTCATGTGAAACTTTGATTTACCCGTTAATGTATTCACTTTGAGTTTAGCTTTTTTTCAATTCATCATTTGCTGATCAAAAGCGCTCATACTTGAGTTCCTCTGGACTTTCGAACTTTTCTTCGGTTCCTTCGTTCAAAAGTACTTGTTTTACAACGACATCATAAAGTGTCCAGAATAACACCCTAATAAATTTCAAAAAATTGTTGAGTTGAGTTTGGATACATAAATTCAAACCCCAGTGTTGAACCTATATTCGTTTGTGTAAGTAATCAATAACTTGACAATGCTACTCGTGTGTTTATAGAATATTAGTTTTATTTTAGTTTTCGTGATAGGAGTTGTGATCGAAGAGATTCTCTTGAACATATCCTGAACCCCAGACTAATTATTTGTACTTAAGTGAAGTAGCAGATTCTAAACTACAAAATTATGTAAACTATGTGCTAGCTTTATTTCAGTGGGGTCCTGTATATAAAATAAAGGATCAAGCTTGCTACAATCATGCCACTGAACAAGAAGAGTTTAGATAGTCAAACAGTCCAAAGATCTCAAGCCTTGAAAGACTACTCAATAGCCATCAAATGAGAAATACATGAAATTGTCTATTATGTATTTTACATCGATAGAAGTGCCAGGAGACGCTTCATCTTTCCAGGTCGCACTCTAGCCAAGCACTACTTAAACGCACAAAGTTTTGCCACCAAAGTAATCAGGGCTGTTAGAAACTATAGCACTGTGATAGTTATTTGCACTTAAACCGTATATGAAAACAAGAAAATACTTGTCTAGAACCTCCTCAATAAAATCTCTATAATGAAACAGCTATGATTGTTCTTTTAGTCACAAGTGAACAATCAAGTATAAATTCTATGCATAAATTTCAAAACGCAAGTTAGGGCAACTGTGCATCTTAGGTATGCACTATTACCCGAAATCTAAAAATATTTTCTCACTAGTAAGCTAAAAAATAACGTCGCACAGAACTTAAACCTGTGCGCGGAGTTATTATCTCATTCACAGTACAAGATTCAACATTAGGTATAATAAGCACCTCTGCCAAGATGGTGTTCGTTGAGGATTGGCTGTAACAGTAGACCTTTCACTTCCCCATTTCTCGTATTGATGTTAAGCAACTTAGAGAATCCATGACTATTGGAACCATAATGTTACTTAAGCTAATCATCTCTTTAATTGATCTCTTGGAGAGAATTTGGCCCAACACAAAAGGTACCTGATGATCGCCCTCTTTCCTAAAACTTATAGAAATGTTGATTCTAGCATGTGATATTCTAGTTTACCTAAAAAAAGTCTATGCTAGACATCGCAGTTTCGATGCGTTCAAGGGTAGCAAGATGACCTATTCTTCATCTCATCATCTGGCGTAATTGTAGTATTTTTTTCGGCAACGTTGCCCGATGACTGATCCCGGGCACCAAACTGAAAATATTTTTGAAAACTACCCAAGAATACGAAAATTATGCACGGAATTATGTTTCAACGATACGCCTCGGGCATTTTACTGGTCAAGAGCATCTAGAAGAAGTACCTTGCGGGAACTTTAATACTTTGAGTGAGCTGCTAAGGGGTTATGCAGGTCAATTGTTGAACGCCGTCATTATTCCTGAAAACTATATCAAAGGCCAATTTCCTATATTATTAGTTCACCAACAATCATGAAGGTTTACACAGTTCTAATTCATACGATACTAGTATCGTATGTTTTTGCTGCACAACTCACTGGAGTGTTCAACAAAATTAACTCCATTGAATATGAAGGTAAAAATGAAGATCCGTTACCCAATAATAATGGTTGGTCTGCAACGCTCAGTTGGTCCTTAAGTCTGGCCACTGCCAAAGCAGGAGACACATTTGGCCTCTCACTTCCTTGTGTTTACAGATTTCCATCTACTGACAAGACAGTTAATTTATTAGCTGACGGAAAAGTTTATGCTACATGTTCATTAAATGGAAATGAAGGTACTGTGGCGTTTTCCACAATTGATTGTGTGGTGAACAAGAATATTGCAACTGTTCTTTCTGCTACTGGTACTGTAAAGATACCAGTACTTTGGATGGTTGGTTATGGATCTAAAGCCACTGATCTCACTTGTGCTAAATTATTTAATGCTGGTATGAATACGGTTACATTCCAAGATGGCGCTAGACGAATTTCTATTGCTGGTGTCCAATTTTTTCCAAGGACATTAGGAGATGGAAACCCAAAATTCAATAGAGTTGTTGATTCAACAGGAAGATCTTTCCTCCAATCCTACTCTCCTGTATGTGATACTGGATACAGAGTTGGGTCTATTGGTATTATTGCCCGTAATACTGATATAGATTGTAAGAATGTTGATTTTGGTTTCGTTGGACAAATGAATGATTTTGGTCAACCATTGCAAGTCGAAAAGAAATTTCCATTTAAAATAAGTTGCAACAGTCAAGGTGTTAATGTCACATATTCTAATATACCTGCTGGTTACCGTCCTATTCTTATTGCTGATTCAAGGCGTTTGCCTGATGAACAAAGTATGTTTCGGTACATTACTGACGGTGTTTGCAGTAATGGTGATCCTTTCGGCACAAATCAGTTGTTCAACTGGAACCCAAGCGCTAACAGAGATCCAGACGCAGACGGTAGAGTCGTTGTCATTGTCACTAGTACCGGTACTGGATCAGTCACTAGATTAACAACTTTACCAGTGGATCCTAGAGTCACCACAGCACCTAGAACTGTGGTCATTGAAGTTCCTATTCCAACTACTACCATTACATCTACCTGGACTGGTTCAGAAAACACAACTATTACCAGAACTGCAACACCAGGAGGTACAGCTACTGAAATAGTTGAAGTCCCTCACCCAGTTACGACTACCACCAAGACGGGAACAGGAACCGCACTCACTACCACCACAGTAACTGGCACAGACGGAACCAATACAGTGATTATTGAAACCCCACTACCCAGAACTACTGTAACTACTCCATGGACTGGTACCTTCACTACTAGAACAACTACAGTAGGTTCCAGTGGAATCACAGTAATCGTCGAAACTCCTATCCATCGTACCACCACTGTGACAACTCCATGGACCGGTACCTTCACTACCAGAACCACTGCAATTGGAACTGATGGTACTGACACCGTTATTGTTGAGACTCCAGTTCACGCAACTGTCACTGTCACTACTCCATGGACCGGTACCTTCACTACCAGAACCACTGCAATTGGAACTAATGGTACTGACACCGTTATTGTTGAGACTCCAGTTCACGCAACTGTCACTGTCACTACTCCATGGACCGGTACCTTCACTACCAGAACCACTGCAATTGGAACTAATGGTACTGACACTGTAATTGTTGAGACTCCAGTTCACGCAACTGTCACTGTCACTACTCCATGGACCGGTACCTTCACTACCAGAACCACTGCAATTGGAACTAATGGTACTGACACCGTTATTGTTGAGACTCCAG
>JAJMGL010000029.1:0-13163 GCA_030568695.1 Suhomyces wounanorum
AGCCATCGGCGTTGGTGGTTGGGAAGGCAGTAGTGAATGTAGTCAATCCAGTTGGTTGGCCAATTACGGAAGTGCTGGTAACAATACCACCAGTGGAGTCAGTGGTGACAATTACCACACCTGTCTGAGTAACAACAGAGCCATCGGCGTTGGTGGTAGGGAAGGCACTGGTGACTGTAGTGAATTCTGGAAGTTGACTACCTACCACAGAGGTTGTAGTTGAAAGACCGCCAGTTGAATCGCTAGTAACGATGACAACATCAGTTTGAGTACTGATTGATCCATCGGATTTTGTTGTTGGGAAAGCAGTAGTATAAGTGGTGTATCCTGATCTACGGCCAATTAGGATAGAAGTACTGGTGATAAAACTACCACTGGAGTCTGTAGTGACAATCACAACACCTGTCTGAGTGCTAACAGAGCCATCTGTGTTGGTTGTTTGGAAAGTAGTAGTAAATGTAGTTAACAGGCTGTCACTGTTTATTGTAGTAGAAAATTCAATATCAGTACTGCTGATACTCAACGGGATAATGGAAGATCTGGATAAACTGGTAGATAATAAATCACTAGAAGCTTGAGTGTCAGTACTTGATATATCAGTATTAGATGAAACAACAGCAATTGAGGAACCATCCGTTATAGATGGTGCGTTTGCAGTCGATGATATATGAGAAATTGAAGAAGCATCAATATTGGATGAGGTGTCAACGGTAGAAGAAACGTCAGCAGAAGATGAGTCATCAACAGTCGAAGAAGCATCATCTGTAGATAAAGCAACAGTAGAGGAAGCGTCAGCAGTAGATGATATATCAACCGTGGATAAAGTATCGAAAGTAGAAGAAACATCAGCAGTAGAAGAAGTGTCAACAGATGAAGAAGTCTCAATAATGGAAGAAGCATCAATAGTGGATGAAACGTCAACAGATGAAGAAGCATCTATAGTGGATGAAGCATCCACAGTGGATGGAACGTCACCAGTGGATGAAGCGTCAACAGATGAAGAAGCATCTATAGTGGAAGAAGCATCAATAGTGGATGAAGCGTCAACAGATGAAGAAGCATCTATAGTAGAAGAAGCATCAATAGTGGATGAAACGTCAACAGATGAAGAAGCATCTATAGTGGATGAAGCATCAATAGTGGATGAAGCGTCAACAGATGAAGAAGCATCTATAGTAGAAGAAGCATCAATAGTGGATGAAGCGTCAACAGATGAAGAAGCATCAATAGTGGAAGAAGCATCAATAGTGGATGAAGCGTCAACAGATGAAGAAGCATCAATAGTGGATGAAACGTCACCAGTGGATGAAGCGTCAACAGAGGAAGAAGCATTTATAGTGGAAGAAGCGTCACTAGTCGAAGAAGCATCAATAGTAGATGAAGAAGCATCTATAGTGGATGAAACGTCAATAGTGGATGAAGCGTCAACAGATGAAGAAGCATCTATAGTGGATGAAGCATCAATAGTGGATGAAGCGTCAACAGATGATGAAGCATCAATAGTGGATGAAACGTCACCAGTGGATGAAGCGTCAACAGATGAAGAAGCATCTATAGTGGATGAAGCATCAATAGTGGATGAAACGTCAACAGATGAAGAAGCATCTATAGTGGATGAAGCATCAATAGTGGATGAAGCGTCAACAGATGAAGAAGCATCTATAGTAGAAGAAGCATCAATAGTGGATGAAGCGTCAACAGATGAAGAAGCATCAATAGTGGATGAAGCATCAATAGTGGATGAAGCGTCAACAGATGAAGAAGCATCAATAGTGGATGAAACGTCACCAGTGGATGAAGCGTCAACAGATGAAGTAGCATCTATAGAGGAAGAAGTATCAATAGTAGATGAAACGTCATCAGTGGAAGAAGCATCTATAGTAGAAGAAGCATCAACAGATGAAGAAGCATTTATAGTGGAAGAAGCGTCAACAGATGAAGAAGAATCTAAGGTGGAAGTAGCTTCAATAGTGGAAGAAGCATCAATGGTGGAAGAAGCATCAATAGTGGATGAAACGTCACCAGTGGATGAAGCGTCAACAGATGAAGAAGCATCTATAGTGGAAGAAGCATCAATAGTGGATGAAGCGTCAACAGATGAAGAAGCATCAATAGTGGAAGAAGCGTCACTAGTGGATGAAACGTCAACAGATGAAGAAGCATCTATAGTAGAAGAAGCATCAATAGTGGATGAAGCGTCAACAGATGAAGAAGCATCAATAGTGGATGAAGCGTCAACAGATGAAGAAGCATCTATAGTAGAAGAAACATCAATAGTGGATGAAGCGTCAACAGATGAAGAAGCATCTATAGTAGAAGAAGCATCAATAGTGGATGAAGCATCTATAGTAGAAGAAGCATCAATAGTGGATGAAACGTCACCAGTGGATGAAGCATCAATAGTGGATGAAACGTCACCAGTGGATGAAGCGTCAACAGATGAAGAAGCATCTATAGTGGAAGAAGCGTCACTAGTGGATGAAACGTCACCAGTGGAAGAAGCATCAATAGTGGATGAAACGTCACCAGTGGATGAAGCGTCAACAGATGAAGAAGCATCTATAGTGGAAGAAGCGTCACTAGTGGATGAAACGTCACCAGTGGAAGAAGCATCAATAGTGGATGAAACGTCACCAGTGGATGAAGCGTCAACAGATGAAGAAGCATCTATAGTGGAAGAAGCGTCACTAGTGGATGAAACGTCACCAGTGGAAGAAGCATCAATAGTGGATGAAACGTCACCAGTGGATGAAGCATCAACAGATGAAGTAGCATCTATGGAGGAAGAAGTATCAATAGTAGATGAAATGTCATCAGTGGAAGAAGCATCTATAGTGGAAGAAGCATCAATAGTGGATGAAACGTCAACAGATGAAGAAGCATCTATAGTGGATGAAGCATCAATAGTGGATGAAGCGTCAACAGATGAAGAAGCATCTATAGTAGAAGAAGCATCAATAGTGGATGAAGCGTCAACAGATGAAGAAGCATCAATAGTGGATGAAGCATCAATAGTGGATGAAGCGTCAACAGATGAAGAAGCATCAATAGTGGATGAAACGTCACCAGTGGATGAAGCGTCAACAGATGAAGTAGCATCTATAGAGGAAGAAGTATCAATAGTAGATGAAACGTCATCAGTGGAAGAAGCATCTATAGTAGAAGAAGCATCAACAGATGAAGAAGCATTTATAGTGGAAGAAGCGTCAACAGATGAAGAAGAATCTAAGGTGGAAGTAGCTTCAATAGTGGAAGAAGCATCAATGGTGGAAGAAGCATCAATAGTGGATGAAACGTCACCAGTGGATGAAGCGTCAACAGATGAAGAAGCATCTATAGTGGAAGAAGCATCAATAGTGGATGAAGCGTCAACAGATGAAGAAGCATCAATAGTGGAAGAAGCGTCACTAGTGGATGAAACGTCAACAGATGAAGAAGCATCTATAGTAGAAGAAGCATCAATAGTGGATGAAGCGTCAACAGATGAAGAAGCATCAATAGTGGATGAAGCGTCAACAGATGAAGAAGCATCTATAGTAGAAGAAACATCAATAGTGGATGAAGCGTCAACAGATGAAGAAGCATCTATAGTAGAAGAAGCATCAATAGTGGATGAAGCATCTATAGTAGAAGAAGCATCAATAGTGGATGAAACGTCACCAGTGGATGAAGCATCAATAGTGGATGAAACGTCACCAGTGGATGAAGCGTCAACAGATGAAGAAGCATCTATAGTGGAAGAAGCGTCACTAGTGGATGAAGCATCAATAGTAGATGAAGAAGCATCTATAGTGGATGATGCTTCTATAGTGGAGGAAGTATTAAAAGTCGAAGTAGCATCAGCAGCGGATGAATCATCAATAGTAGATGAAGCGTCAATGGTGGATGAAAGGTGAGCAGTGGAAGAATTGTCAAAAGTTGTAGAAGTTTCCACAGTGGAAGAAGGGTCAACATCTGATGAAGTTTCTAATTCAGACGAAGTATTGATAGTTGAGGATGCATCAACACTGGATGCAGTTTTGGATATGGTAGATGATATTATGACGGAAGATGTTTGGTTGTTATCTGTTGATGATGCTGGTTGGGTAGATATGGATAATTGAAAAGATGACGTTGTTGAAGTACTTGACGAAAGAATAGGACTAGATGGTATAACTGAACTAGACGATGGTATCACACTGGATGTAGGTATAATGGAAGAAGTTATACCAGAAGAGCTCATACCAGTAGAGCTTATACCAGAAGAGCTTATGGTAGCAGATGATGAAGGTGCTGTGGTAGATGAGGACGAAGAGACATCAGTTCCTGGGGCGGGTGGAATCGGTGGACATGGTTGACATACATTGGCTCTTGAATCTGGTGGAGGTGGACCTTTATATATAACACCACCTGAATTGACAGTGTTAATTAGTCCTCCGTAAGTGGCATCGACAACTTGAAAAAGAGTTGGGTCATATCCACGACCAATATCAAATTTTTGTGTGAGGATTGTGGTGGTGAGGGACAAAATACCAGAACCAGTATCATAACTGAAAGGACGGGTCAAGATTGTTTGGGGGTTAAGTGGTAGACTCATACCTATAAGGTTACTATTTCCAAATCCTCTGACGGTGAAAGTTTGTTCAAAACTCAAGGTTTCAACTCTAATTGCGGCTTTTCCTCCAACCAAGTTAATGATTTGAGTACGAGCAAATGCCATGGCTGAGTTTTGAATCCAAATGGTGGATTCTCCTTCAATAGTAATACAACCGGTACCGGAGACTACTGTATTTTGTACATATGCTTGGTTGTGAAGACAGATTTGACCATTGTTGTTAATAGCTTGAGAAGCCCCAAGACTGACAATACCATTGGATCTTCTGGTTTGGTAGAAAGTAATAATACCATTGTTGTTCCAGATAGGGGCAGTAAGGGCCATGACTGGAACACCAATAGAACCATCGGCACTCATGAAGAATTGACCGTTATTTGTGAAGGAAGAACCGACTAATGAGTAATTTGGTGCTGTTAAGGATTTTAAAGAATTGAATGAGATAGTACCATCATTTCTAATGTTAATGTTGTTGTTGGTACCAGGAAGACCAACATTCAATGTGATCGAGCTGGTGGTGGAACTGATGTAAAATTCACCTCCTACCCCGATATTAAGAGGTCCAAGGATTGATATAAGTGCGATGTTAATAATCGACCAAGATACATTTGGTCTGACTTCTATATTTGCAATATTCACATTTAGTGTGTCTCTCGAAATGGTGTTTTCGGTAATCGTTATTGCTAACGACGTTGTGGCAAGAGCGAAGAAAGTTACCACTGAATGAAGTATTAGCATGGCAGCTCACGATAATATTACACAGTATTTGCAGTACAAGGAGATGCTTGGTTTTAATACTAGGTCAAAATTAATACAAGTTTGATAAAGCATTTCCACAAACTCGAATTCGGCCTATGGTCGTAGCCAAAATGTGATTACAATACACTAGTCTTAGAAAATATTCGAAAAGCCATGCATGGTTGTATTGTTTCTGTGAGATTCGTCACTGTGCTCATAATTTTTAGTCTTCTTAACAATACTTCTTTAGTACTAGTACTAAATGCGAACGCAGAGAATGTTTTCTGCATAAAAATACTTTATGACAAATTGACCTAGTAATTGGGGTGTAGGAAAAAGTTTAACAGGTGATCCAAGCTACATGCTGGAAATCAACAGTACATTAAAGTAACTATGAATGAATCTGCTCTATTCATTAATTTATATATGTATTCATACACACTTTTCAAGCCTCCTCCAGCTAAACATCAACATTTGCAGTTTGTTCGAAAGTGTTAGCACCGCAAATCTTTATGGGAAATGTAGTAAATCCCCCTTGGCTATAAATTTGGAAATTACCTACCTTAACGTAGGTGTATTATCTGCACGGAATCTATCAGTGCATCTTCGGAAAATGCTACCATGGGCATCGGTCTTGTATAGGATGTGAAATGCAATTCGGAGGAAACTCTAGTTAATAGTAGAAACGCTCTGAGTGGGGTATTAAAATTTCTGATTTCCAGATAACGGGTGTTCACTCAATATGCACCTAATCTAATTCAAATACTTATCACCTAATATTCAATTTGGGCAGTGGCTTGCATACCTCACATTATTTTAGACCGAGATTTCAAGAAATCCTATGACACCAAGAATGCGTCAAAGTTCTATTTGTAAATTTTAATTGTTCTCTACATGGTAAACAAAGGATTTGTATCAATATATGCTGAACATATGTGGGCAAGCAAGTACGCTTTGCTCTACTTAACGGCAAGCAATTATTACTACATCTAGGCTGATATCAAGTATATGATTTTGATGCTCAAGATGAGCATCATGAAAAGATCGCTGACATAAAATTATTATCCAGCCAAATACTGTGCGCAATGCATGATAAATTTCTTTCTAACATGTAATTTGAACAGAGCTTTTACTAGGATAGTAGGTAGGTTAGTAATTCAATGATCCTGTTTTCTGTGTTTTCTATGGCTTGAGTGACCCTAATCAGTGTCAAAACGAATAATAATTTTTAAATCTAAAATCTAAACCTCAATCCTCTCGGGGAATGAAATCTCTACGATTGTGACCCCGTGGTGCTGAGTGGGGAAAATAATTTTCAACCTGGTCACTGATAAGGTTCGTTGAGTCGAGTAGTCTTTTCAGTTAGATGAAGATTATTGCTCAACCGACTTACTTTGTTAAAGAGTCAAACTTCTCGGCACTGATCTTATATTATAGCAACTTCAGCATTAACTTTCGTTTTGCTTTGGTGTATGGGTCACTCAAAAGGATATGAGCGCATTAAATCTGCATCATCATTTTCGCATCAGAAATCCGATTCCTAATAATGTTTGCAATGTTTAACGCATAGGAAAATTAGATTAAGCATAAAAAAACGACACATCATCGGAATTAGGTATGCATCAACATCTGTAACCACATTCTGTGATTTCGTCCATTTTCGGAATATCAATTAATACTAATCAAAATAGAACAAGTTGTGCATAAGGCGGGATAAAGTATCCTATAACAGAACAGGAGAAGGACAGCTGATCTTTTAGTGAATAAAAAATATGAAGTTTTCCTGCTTTTGTGGCCATTACTGGAAATGGGGCCAGTCAAGCCTTTTTTGTTTTAGGAGATTCTTCATTTGTTGTATCACTGAAAGAATCTAAAGCTGGAAAATGTAAATTACTGGAATATATTTCCATTTAACGCATAACTAATATTAGTCATCCACAATTATAATGTTCCATTAAATATTGGGTCTATAGCAATAGAAATTAAATGAAATACCCAACTTTGTTTCATGGGGAATAAAATGAATTGAAGAGGGCCAGTTTTAAAAGTATTTGACTTCATCACAAGGTTATAAACTTGAATACATTTTGAAAGTATTATTACCAATTTTAAAAAAAATCAACTCTTTCTTACATTGGTGTCCCAAAGTGCGAAGAATCAAGCAATGTTTCTCTTAATGCCTAACCATCTCAAAATGTTATAGAAAGAAAAGCTTCTTCTGGCTATCTTTCTATATATAATAAATTTTATCTGAACTGTTCTTGTAGATAAAAATTATAAGATGCACTTGACTTCTTCACAAGCTGTTTAGGTAAAACTATCAATTACTCATCTCTTGTCTAGGCGAAACCTTGAAAAGTACCAGAGATTGATAGGACTGTAGATTAACTCCTACTTATGCTCCTATATTAGAAAATAGAGAGTCTTTGAATATGGGCTGGTTAAAACATTCTCCACGTTTACATGTATCATAAACATACGAGCATTTAAAGTTCAATCCCCTCAAATGATGAATATAGTCTCTGAGTGCGCGGTATACCAAGAATGTCCACTTGAGCGAACTTCACTCAAGACCGCTAGTGAAAGAATACTCTAATCAGTCAATTAATGTACCGTAATAAGAAAACATCGTAAATTTTGATAATCTTTTGCTACAAGTCCCACAGATATCTATGAGAATCTTCCTGTATTTACACTTCAAATTTTATGTAGACTATTTAATTAAAGTATGGGTACAGTACAGAATAATTGATTGAAAAAGAAGTATAATACCATTGCTTGACTATATGATCAAGCTTAAAGTCGTCTGATTATGCGTATAACACAAGGTAAGCAAATCAAACGTGTAAATGAAGATCTAATTAATCAAAATAACAGTGATATGATGGAAATTATTGTCAATGATGAACCAAATTTCAAGAAAGTAGCACTATTTTTCGCAGAAGAAATAGATGAATTAACTACAGATAATGATGGATTGGCCACCGAAACTAAAATAGAAGCTGAAGATAATCCTGTTGCATGAACCTCTCCTCTTCAGTAACAGTAACACAGTGAGATCCATCCTTGTAACAAACTATCAGGGTCACAACTTGCACGATAGAAGTGGTCGAATATCCTGCTTCCTTGATGGTCTCAACAACTACCCCAGCTTGTTTTGCAATCTCACCATTGGCTTTGGTAATAGGAATATACGTGGAATATGTGGTACATGAAACTGTTGGATGTTGGATGAACCTCAGATCCGCCAACAATTGATGTAGATGTGTGAAAAACACCATTCTTATCAGTAGTAAAAATCACAACACCAGTTTGAGAGCTATCAGATCCATACGCTCTGGTGGGTGGTCAAATAGTAGTATAACTAGTCAATACAGTCGGCGAACCTGCAATAACCGATGTAGTGGTGGAGAGAACACCACTCTTGTCAGTAGTAACAATTTCAACTCTAGTGTCAGTCTCAACAAACCCATCTGACTTGATGATAACAAAGGTGGTGGTGTAAGTGATACGTCCGGTTGGTTTACCGGTAAAAACAGAAGTGGTGGTGGAAAGTCCTCCAGTAGAGTCGGTAGTGACATCACAACCCCAGTGTCGGTCTCAACAGATCCATCAGACTTAGTACTAGCAAAGGTGGTGATGCAAGTAGTGAATGTAACAACTTGGCCCGTGGAACACTCTGGAGCCGAGGACGCTGGAGAAGAAGATTCTGGTGCTGCAGAAGTTGTTGCTGATGAATCTGAGGCAGATGATTCTGGAAAAGAGGATGCAGTTGTTACATCTGAAGTGGAAGATGGTGCAGCTGATGTCGATGACTCGGGCTCTGAGGAATTTTCAGAGACTGGTATAGAGGAACTAAATGGTAATTGAAGAAGACGAAGATGGTGAGGTAGAAATTGGATGAACGTGATCAATTCCATAAAGAGGAGGAATTGAAGGACATGGACGACATCCTACTGGTGCTGCACTTGGTGGTGGGGGTCCATTGTAAACGACACCACCTCCCAATACTGAGGAAATGCCTCCTCCATAGTTTGCATTAGCAAGTTCAAATAGTGCTGGGTCATATTCAAGACCAATGTTAAAGTTCTGTCAGAGACCTGTAGTGAAAAGAGTTTAGATAGCAGTATCTTCATTGTAGGTGAAAGGATTGGAGAAGTTGTATTGAAGGTTAAGTGGTAAACTCCTGATAAGGTTACCATTACTATATCCTATGACAGTGAAAGTTTGTGCTAAATCAGATGCTTCAACTCTAATCGTGGCATTTTCTCCAACCAAGTAAATGATTTGGGTATGAACAAATGACATACCAAAGTTTTGAAACCAAATGGTAGATTCTCCTTTGACAGTAATGCAACCGGTACCATCAACAGGGGAAGTTTGCATATATGCATGGTTGTGAAGACAGATTTGACCGTTGTTGTTAATAGTTTCAGTAGTTCCAAGACTGACAATACCTCTGGATCTATTCTTTTGGTAGAAGGTAGTAAATCCATTATTATACCAGTCAGGAGAATTAAGGGACTTGATTGGATCAGCAAAAGATCATTCAGCACACAGAACCGTCCGCTCCCATGAAAATTTCACAGTTGTTAGTGAATGAAGCACCGACCAACACATATTCAATTAGTGCTTTTGAATTTTAAGTGTGACAAAGATAAAACCATCATTCGTGATAGTATTCACGGAATCAAGTAGTGTAACAAACGTTATAACCTGGCTGGCTGTAGATGTGACGTAGAATCCAGCACCTACTCCGACGTTGAGAGAACCAACCATTGTATTGACGTCGTAACCGATAATCGTCCACCTCACATAAGGACTGATTTCAACATCATCAATATCCAAGTTAATGTCACCATGTGCGTATGTAAGTGTAGCCTGACCGATGTAAATCGACTAGGATGTAGTAACAAAAGCAAGAATAGACACTTCCGTGGTGAGAAACCTCATGTATATTCGCAACAATAGGGCAGGATAAAACGACAGAATATTAGTTAGGTTTTAATACTATAAAGAGTCTCATAAGCTAAGGTGTATTCACTACATGCTGCCTTTCATTTGTAGCTGGAAGTATCATCAAAAGTTTCGGCGTCAACATCATTAAAAATATCTGCATAATATTCATGGAGGAGGTTCCTGTAAATAATCGAACGGTGCTCATACTACTTGCTAAATCCCACACTACAAACTGCGAGACAGGGAACGACTCCAGCATGAGAATATGACGAGTTAGTTTCCAGTCGGCTGAAGACAAAATCTATACTTGAATAACAAAAATACAACAACAGGCGGATGAACCAGGCAGCCCAGAATAATCAATAAGAGAACTATAGATTGAGAGGCCGTTGTCGGAGTTGGTGTTCATTAGTCATTGTTCAAATACTTATTTGTTTGCCTCGTTAATCTGTCGAATTGCAAATCTATTGTTCAATGCCGATCTTTGATCAGTGAAAAGTGCCACTACTATTCATATTCTTGGAGTTCTGCAGGTTATCAAAGTTCTGCAGGTTATCGAATTGCGAGCCATGTGGTACTTCTCCACAGTCCTTTACATGAGTTTAGAGTGAGTTTGAACGAATTTGCCCCTAGGCCCCTCCTTCAGGAAGTGAACACTTGCAATCATGGCCACAGTTGTGTCATATATCAGGTATTAGTACACAAACTATTGCGCATGTGGTATTTGTTAAACCCTTAGTATCTATTTCTCTTTACACCAAGGTATGTATTTCCCTCATGTGTATGACGGAAATAAATTTTAAACGCTTTATATGACAAGGATGTAGATTTTGGGCTACGATTTTAGGGTATCCATCTAGGAAAGGATCGTTTCCAACCACGAAAACCTCATAACAGTTCTACATGATAAATACAGCTAGTGTTTTCCAAAGTATTTGAAAGAAAAACCTCTTTCTTTTCTTGATTGTACCTTCTTCGAATCATTAATGAAGAGTAGTGCCACAGTTTAACTTGATGACTTAAAAATTATTTGATGGGCAAACATATCATGGCAATTTCCCTGATGGTGCGTGTTTTGAGTACGAAATGGTATGACTATCCACCCAAAAATTATATTTCCATACTATTTAGCCCAAATCCGCTTTCGTGTATTAACTATTCTAGATCCAAGTAAGGATCCACCATGTAGGCATTGTACACACTACTATATGCCAGAGGCATGTTAACGCAATAAACTTATACATTAACCTGTCGATACAGGAAGTTCGTGAAAATGTGTCATCGAGTAGATTTCTTAATTGAGACTTCAGAAATTCCGTTGGCAAAAAGAACATTTCTTTCCATGACTTGGATGTATAAAAATCTAGAATTCCTTACTCGAAGTACATATATAAATCATTTTAAATGAAATCGGACTCTTCAAATTTGAATCAATCTTCACAGAAAGCAAGCTAATAATTACGTTTTCACCAATTCTTTGGTCCTATATAGTATCTTTGGGGTATGTACTAGCATAAGCCTAAATAGAGCGACTTTCTATTCAGAATTGCAAATGCATATATCTATCTTGTCTATCTATTTAACAGTCTTAATTTTATATGACAACTTTGATACTGGAAATATGTCTCCTCCTTTCAAACCTCCACACCCTAATAATTCATCTCTTCAAAAAGGAATCAAAAACGTTTCTTTCAGGAATATTCATCTTCAGTGCAGGAGTGCACAATAATGTGACAATATTTTATGAGGTCATAAGTGCAACCCTATTGTCATTACCAAATCTAATAATTATTCCATTACGATATGAATTGAAAAAGTGGGATAACCTGTTTCGTTTAACTGAATTTAATCCAAGCGACCTTATATTGAATCTAAACTAACTCATTAATTTTTCTTAATTTCAAGGATGTTCTATGATCGAAACCTGTTGCTCTACCCAACACCTCCGTTAAGGTTCTTACAATATACTATCAAATACGAGATTGGTAGTAGTATCCCCAAAAATATAACCTATGGATTTCATTCTAGGTAAAGTGAGAGCAAAAAGTAATTGCACTTAACTCTTTCTTGTCGTCTGGGTACATGTTGCAGTTTCTAAACAATAATATGCAAATATTGTGATTCCCCTTTTCCTGTCATCCAATTCATTATATTTAGCAAAAGAAGCTGAACATGATTATCTATTAATATATCTAACAGATTGAAAAAGAAACATGATATTGAGTTTCAAAAATGTTCAATTGTGAAGATTTATTTTGAATAGAATCATAAGAACTTTGAAGTAAAAAAACATTTTAAGATCATTTATTCGGCTATATCAAACTAAAACCTGTTATTCCTGGTCATATTAATAATCGGCACTTGAACTCTGTCATAAGAAACATATTAATCATCAGAGATTTTGCATTATCTGGAATAAATAGCTTAAGTTTAAGAAATTCGCACAAAATTCCTGCTTGACAAGTGAAGGACTGTTGACACACAAATAAAAATGGAAACTCTAAGAACTATGTATAAAAATAAGAATAATTGAAGGTAAGGGTATATTACAGAAATGTTTAACACAAAAAAAAGAAATATCTTGCCAATATTGACTAAATATCAAACATTGTGTCCCAGCTTAAAGTGCTAGCAAAATGAACCGAAATCAAACGTTATGAAAAATTTGTTTAATTGAATAAGAAGATCAGGGACAAGATCGAGAGTATCAACACAGATGATCCAACACTCATCGAAGTAGCTCCATTGTTATGCGTACTAACAACTGGACTACTAGATGAACCTGAAGCAGATGGACTAACCACCACGGCTGAAGTAGATACTGGTGCACTTGGAGATGCCACTTGATTAGAGGCTGCACCAGTTGCATTCACTT
>JAJMGL010000030.1:0-11121 GCA_030568695.1 Suhomyces wounanorum
CAATACTCTAGAAAACCCATACTGCAATACTCTAGAAAACCCATACTGCAATACTCTAGAAAACCCATACTGCAATACTCTAGAAAACCCATACTGCAATACTCTAGAAAACCCATACTGCAATACTGCAATACTCTAGAAAATTCTAGTACGGGGTTACATGTAGCGAGTGCTATTTTCCTAATATTTTTAAAAACTTAACCCATATAGTTGCAATAATTAATTTATATTGAAAAGTAGAAATAACCATTTATGTCTCTTTCTACTTTTGTCTTTAGCATAAAAATGAAGCAAATTCTAAAAAGTAGCAACACGCTCATAATATGCTTTTTAAATATTTACTAATTGCTCCTTTTCTTTTCGCTCATGCACTTACTCTTTCTTCTAACACTCAAATCGACAGTCCTGGATATGTGAAGTTTAATTTGCATAAAGCCCCAACAAACAATTCAAACAAAGCTGGAATCTCCAAGAGAGAGAATCGTTATCAAGATACTGCATTAGAACGATTTCGTTCAAAATATTACATCCAGCTTGGTTTTGGATCTGAAGAGGAAAAATTGAATGTATATCTTGATACGAGCGTTGCTGACTTGATAGTACTTTCTGAGGGAACTACTGATTTTATTGGAAATTCGTTATTCTTTTCCAATCACTTCAAATTTTTCAATTTCGAAGCGTCTACTACTATAACAAATCTCAATATTCCTTTTAATGTTGATACAATAACTCATAATAAATATCGAGGTATGTTGTACCAAGATCAGGTGTCTTTTGGAAATAACGCGCATTTAAATATGACTTTTGGAATTGCAATAAGGGCAGATAGTTGTGCTAGTGTGTTAGGACTTGGGCGAGAAAGAAGGTATTGCTGGCCTCATACAAATTTCGTTGACCAATTTAAACAACGGGGTCTTATTTCACACAATGCTTTTTCGATTTATTTCGAATCTGAGGGCGTTCATGGAACACTCATTATTGGAGGCTTTGATGCTGCAAAATTAGATGGTCAATTGGCTATTGTGAATTTCATAGATCCATTGAAGTATTTGGTGAATGTTGATGGTGTCTCGATTACAGAGTTCGAAAATCGTCTTGGTGGAGGGTATAATCAGACATTCCATATAGACCTTGCGTATGACACTTCAAGTTTTACTAATGAACTTTTTTCATCGATTGTTTCCCAACTTCCTGGATTTTATAAACAAGGACGGTGGGCTCTTACTGAGGAAGAGGCCGTAGGATACTTTATTCGATTTGATTTCAACGATGTTCCTATCAAGATACCCGTCAATAAGCTTCTTTCTAATGCATGGGACATGGATGCAAGGGCTACTTACTCCTATTTAAGGATCAATTTTGCGGAAGATAATACTAACATTTTTGGACACGATTTATTAAAATGGACTAATACTATCATTGACATTGATGACAATAAACTTAGAATCGGGCAATATCTTCAAACTGAGGATTCCAATATTTTAGCTATTTAGTGATCATTTTGGTACTGGATTCTCTGTGGTGTGGTTCAATAATTATGTACGTTGTCGTAACATTATTTATTCAGTGGATGTTTTCAACTTTCAAAAAATTTGATCGTAGATACACTATGTAAAAAGTGAAAAAATGAATACTCAATCATGATATACAGTCACAGAAGTTGGCTAATCGTTGCATATAGATCTTATGTGATATAAGAACGACACCAATACCACCTCGATGGTTTTCACAATATTTGTACTCAATGTTAGAAATTTTGCTTATTTCACACTTTCTTCTCAAAAATTCAATTTATGATTGGCTACTGTTCTGGAATAACCAAATGCTATTTGGATTACTGTGGGGATACTTTCTTAGGCTACACTTCGACAAACTTTTTCTTTTCACAAATTCAAGTTCAGTTATTTTACCCTTGGTGATACCACGTGTTCATGGAAATGCTTATTCAGTAAAACATAAGAAACACGACTAGTCTCATTGCTCAAAGGAAGTACGATAATGATATATGAATAGAACATAGTTCTATGGAAGTTTTTGTAAAGATACCTAGCTTTGATGTATGGAATTTTAGTGTATCGCAGTTAACGGGCATATGCTTTCAGTTTGTCATCATCTAACCTAGAAAATGTCTACATTTGATACCGGATGCAGACGATACCAGCTCCTGTGTAGCGATGGTACCAGAAGGGGCAATGCGTTCATCGCAAACTGATATATTCATAAGCCCGTTTTAGATCTGGCCTTTTGTACTAATCTTTGCCTACTTTGTGGTCCCTATTAAAAGTATTTTCTTGCCTCATTTCTTCCTGGCTGCAATTTAGGTTTGCATACAGGCAATACCATTGACATCTACATCTTCTACAAATAGAGTGCTCCGCAACTTCATCGATTCATAGACGTAGTGAAAACTTGTTCATATAGAATCAGCACAGTGATGCCCCATGAACTTGACTTGTTATTTCGCGTCACTTCGGGATGTTTTAACATTTGGACGTCTTAGCTCCAGCACAAGCACAGGTGTAATATCACATAAACTACCCGCGTTTCTTTGTACCGAAGTATCTTGAATCTGGCACAACCACCATATTTAGCTTTTGGTATAGTGAAGCAGTGATACAGACTCGCATTGACCGGCCAGCATTTTTGATGTACAGCTGGAGATCGTTTCTATGGTGGGTCGACGTGACAATATGTAGGCAGTGTTGACACAGGTGGTTACCCCAGCAAACATATCGAAAGCTTCCATTTATCATGCTTGGGCTGTGATTCCCACACCATCTGCAATCAGTAATAGGCTCAGAAGAGCAGGCAGCGTGGCCAGCACAACAGTGGATTGGGATGGGCAAGACATTGTACCTGATTGTCTATACCTGGCAAGTGATGAATAGATCACAACCTATAACGCCCATGTAAAAATCTTGCCATTGGTCGCTTTTGCTCTGGTATTGTGCAAGAGATCCTCAATGGCCATGTCTTCGTAGTTTCCTTTACAACGCAACTCCTGTACGCCAACGCAGGGAAACTCTCCAGGTCCAGACCCAATAAATATTGAGAGATTGAGAGTTCTTTCTTGATTTTGTGAATGGTGCATGCTCATTCTTAGTAGGTGGAGTGATTTGTCTGCTTACTTGCGATAACTAACAAGATGTTAATCTGTTAAATAGTGCTGTTAAGTTTAGCTGGAATAGGCAATTATTAGAGGGACTATCGACTTTAAGTCGTCAGAAATTTGAGGCAATAACAGGTCTAAGATGCCTAGATGTTCTGTGCCACGCCACTTCCGAAATGTCCAAGCAATTTTTTAAGGTATTTGAAAGTTCTATTGTCAACTCTTTTACCAACCCTCACCAACCATCATATCAAAACCACCATTTTCTTTCCCATTTCTCTGCACCGCTTTTCCTTGGTACCTACCCTGCATCATTACGTACTTCAAGGTATGTCCATGGCAATTTTGTCACTCCCGCTTGCTCTCTAGCATCTGCATACGAAGTTGTGTTGAAGTCGGGTTGCAGGTTTGTTTTACAATTGAGTCTTACTATTAGCTTCATCGAAGGTAATTGCCATTACCAGTGCATTTCATAGAGATAATGCTGCAAAATTAGAACAGTGAGAAAAGACTTATTTCAATCATTTTCTGATCTGTTCTGTCTTAAATCTCGCTCGAATTTACCTGATCCAACACAAATTTACTAGTTGGTGGTATTTTAAAGGTACTAAAAACTCCTTCAAAATTATATAATATAGTAAAAACCTCGAAACGCATAGGCTATCTACAATTAAGAGCAAATTATTTATTCAATACAACTGTTTAATAGAGGCAAGCTCTTATGAATAAGCAAGGCTCAATTTACAATTCACTAACATATCCCCTCAAGTCTCTCGAGTGTGTCCAGCTTAGTATGACTATAGTTGGAAATGAATTCGTGTTCATTTTCCATGACCAAAATTAACTGCTTACTGCGCAAAAGCGTAGTCTGAACGATTGCTGCCACATTTGCTTCCGTGGAAGGGGATCTCGATGTAAGTTTGGATAATACTTTTCATAAAGTTCGCTAGAAGTTCATCTGTCAAATTGGTGACTAAACCAATAAGCAGCTTAACTCCCTTCTCTCTGGTGTTTCTGATATAATCAACCCTATCTACTTGCAAAATTCCGACAACAGTCTCGTGATTAGCAGCATATGTTCAGAGTATATCTTTTGAACTCAGTCTGTCACCTTCATCGAAAACTTAGAAATGGTATGAAACTATCTTGATCGCATTCTCAAATGAAGATTCCAGTGGTATCCAAGTGGGTCACTTCGCCAGAGCCATCCTCATCATCATTATAGAATGGCCAAATCTCGTTGGAAGTGTCTAAAAGAGCCCAAGATTGGCCTTGTCTGATACCTCACCGGAAATGGATACAATAAAGCTAACCCGAGACTATCTCATCATGCTCAATACGTTAAATAAACACCCTTTCGTATTCTGGGAACCGAATTTGTAAGATCCCGTGGAATAACCACCAATTGTTGCTATGATAAACCTAAAAGTTAATGTAGTTATTGTTGAAAAAAGAACTGAACATCAATAAATCATACCATAGGGGATTTTGGTCGATCTGCTTGAACAATTCCTTCACTTCAACTTGCTATAACTCTTGGGGTAATTGCAAGTAGGGACATCTACCCGGTGAACATTCCCAATTCGAGGGAGTGGTAATCCGACTAGCTTTCAAGCAGGCTTTCTTCAAGGCCCCATCCAAAGGTGTTTCAAGAGTAAGATCACTATTTTCAATTCCACTTTCAAGACTACTTTAGATGCATTCTTATTTAAGACTTCTGTAAAAGTGCTGTTCCACTTCCAATGATTTGAAGTGGCTATAGGATCATTGAGAAGTTGAGGTGAATTGAGCCAGCAGTAATAATTAACAATAAGATGGGGTCTTCATTAAGTAATGAATTTGGCATAGATTGTACTTCAGTCACGTCACATACTGTACAATAGATTTAATTCAAATATGATGCTTGATGAAATATATTATGCACGTTTAGCTAAAGTGAAGAAATTTTTGAGAGAGTTCTCGTCATGTCTCTAAGGGTGTAGCAATTTATGAGAATTTCACATTGGTAACCGGTAGAATCATGAAGTGAAAACTTTTGCAACGGTCTGGTCAATGTATTCAATAATCCCACAAATTGTTGATATTGATATGCCAGTCTACGGTGGCGCCCACACCAGCTGTCTGATTGGTGTTAAGTTTAATATTAAGGTACTAATATTGGAGAGAAAAGGATAGACTAGAAAGAATACAAGATAAACATGGCATTATTAAGATGTTATATGAAATAAAGGGGTATTATTCGTTGTTTCTGATTTCTCAAGGGCAAATGGAACCAATAACTATGAACTAAAGGCAAGGATTTCTGTGACCAAGTGTCTGACACGGTGAAGGATTATGAACATTATGAGAAATAGAAAGCTCAACTTAGCTCCGAAGATGTTGTGAGATTTGGGACGTAGTTAAATAAGCATTGGGTCCAGGTAGATCTCATTTGGAAGATGCTGTTTATATTTCCAGTTGACCGGTAAGCTTGGGTTGACCTAAAAATAATTACAAATCAAGAAACTTAGGCCACATTCTCAATTATCAAAAATATAATTTCTATTTTACACCAAAAAGGTTATAATATGATACGAAATAGAATTGCTTAAAGTAAACAGGATTGAAGTTCCCTAACATAATGAAGTACTATCATATTACAAGGTAAGACATTATCAACAACTTAATAGATAATAATTCAGGACTGTATCTTTTTGCGCCAGAATCAGTCGATATAGTTGGCACTATCCAACCCACAGAAGACAACATTGGCCTGATTGGTACAGTTGAAAATCCTTCCGAGCCAGCAGCGTTAGAAAGGCCATAGAACCAGAAGAACTAGTAAGATTAGATGGATCGCTATGATTGGATGGAGCAGAAAGAACAGAAGGGCTATTAGGACCACTAGGACTGGAAGGAAAAAAAATCACACAAGAAACATAGGGAAATGGACCATGCGATCCACTTGATGAGGATTCAACTCCAGTTATGGCACTTCCGATGTTAACAGAATTAGATGGATATTCAGTCTGAATCAAACTTGAAGAAGTAACAATGGAACTAGAATTCCAAGGAACCCTAATAGGAGATATGGTAATAGATAATGAGGCAGAACTCAATGATATCTTATTGTAAGCAGTACAGTAGCCTTGTTGTTACGATCTGCTGAGATTAAGCTTCAGTTGTCCGATTTGTTTGACACTCCGGCTGGTGCTGGATAAATTGAACAAAAATGAACCAACGAAATCCTACCAATTTACTATTGATGTTTTATTGCACCCATTGACACTAATTTTATAGGTCGTGATACCACCAGGTTTGCTCGTTGATATAATAATATGGTTTTGTAGTATTATAGTAACTACTCCAGGCAGTAGATAATCAAGTTATATTAAGTAGCTAATATTTTATCATTGACTTATATATTTGATTGCTAAATATCTAAAGCCGGTATCGATACACACCAAACGACTGTCTCATTATATAGTCATTTAGAAGTGGGGAAGGATAAAAGGTGTTACAACAGTGTACCTATTACTGTGGTCCATGGAATCAGGCAATTTGTCATTCGACCACATCCTGGCTTTCTTGTAATTATTTACCACTTGTAATCACACTCGTATCATTTTTGATATCTGTCTGATAATATCCTGTATATAGTATAACCTGTAAAGTGGTAGATATAACCTGTACTTCAACAAATTTTACAATGTCACTAATTTTACAATGTCACTAATTTTACAATGTCACTAATTTTACAATGTCACTAACTTTTGTCACTAATTTTGTCACTAATTTGAATGTCATTAATTTTCATTTCTCCTTAATCTCTCCCTAATCTTTCTTTATTCTTCCCCTTAATTATCGCATACCCTCGCGATGTTTTAGCGAAATTTATCATTATTTTTATGTATCTGGGGGTCGTGCTCCACACATTATCACCACTTTTACCAACCCTTTATCCAAATCCACCATCTCTTTTCTCCAGCACCACTCCCCCGCTTCCCTTAGCTCCTTCCCCACACGTCGTCCGGTGTCTGCATGAATGATTCGTGCTGCAAGTGGCTTGCAGGTATGTTTACAAATGGAAATAATGTTTGGCTCGGCATATAAGCATTTCTCACCAGAAATACCCTTCACCAGCGTCTAGCTGCTCATGTAAAACACTTAAGGACTATTCCTTGAAATTTTTGCTTAATAAGATATGCTGCTATTACCCCTCCAACTTTCAGCATCTCACCACCACAACTAACTAAGGGAGATAATTTTAAGTTTGATCCAAAAAATATTATTGGAGATTTGAAAAATGAAACGGATCATAGCTCTTGAAGGGAAGAAGTTACGGATTAGCTGCTAAAGAAACTGCTTTTCTCAGCAGCGGTTCTACTATTGAAAATTTTCACGGTCTTCCCACCAATACTCCGTGATTTGGTTTTTCAAATCTAATAAGAGTGTCGTCGGTCGTGCTGCTACCGCCTATTTTCAATCCAATTCCCCGTAGTTAAGGTCATGGAAGGTCATGGAAGGTTCCTTGAATCATGTAGGGTTCATGTATCTTTCCCATATTTTTATGTGTTTTCATGTGTGTCTGCATCAAAGTTTACAAATAAATGAGGGGTAGAACGGCATATAAGCATTTTAAAGAATATTCTATTTGGGTGTGTATTACTCCTCTTCTAGAACCCCTACAGACTAATGCTTCAAAAATTGACTTTCTGCACCAAAAATCTCACACCCTACCAATTTTCAGAATCTCACCATTAAAGCTACGGGAGATAATTTTGAGTTCTGGAAATAAAAAGAAATTCACAATTCGTCAAAATAGAATCTCTTCTGACTCTATAACCACAGCACCTATGTCTTAGCTAGTAAAAAAAGTGTTTTCGTGGAGGTCACATTTATGTTGGTGCAAGTTTCCACGACCTTGGTACCAATACTCCGTGATTTGGTTTTTCAAATCAAATAAGAGTGTGGTCAGTGGTGCTTCTACCATCCATTTACTACCTTTTTCAGCCAAATATGCACCATATCGGGGCATTCTTGGGGTACTACATCTTCTACACTATGACACAGCGTGTAACTCTACTAATTGAAAACTTGGTAAAATAAAATGAAACCGGCGTGTGTGTCGACAATTTTTTCAAAATTTTGGAAACTATCAAACTTTCAGTGTGAGGGTCCATGACGTCATATGTGAACCATTCCCCTGAACCACTAGAAGAAACTTTGTTCAATTCCAAGCTCTTCGCTCTCATAGCCAGTCCCATCCTGCTTGTAATCCAAAAGTATAGGTAAAAAAAAGATTACAGCACGAGAGTTTCGGGTATGGTCTGGCTCTTAGCAGCTTAACTACAGCTGATCGGACGGGAAACGGTGCTTTCTGCTAGATATGGCCGCAACCGAAATATATGCATTTCGCGCATGTTAAATAAAATCCGAGAGGGCCATATGGAAGGGGAAATCAGTATGAAGGGTCCCCCGGAGACAGTGTATGATAGTGTAGTCGAGGCGCGGTGGGTAAGGGAAGGAAATGGGGACTACAGACTACGAGTAGACTACGATTACAGAGAGGTAGTAGATAGAGATAGAAAAAAGTATCTTAAATATGAATTACCACTCAGGAACATACCTATTTCATCATCTTTGGAAAAAATTTAGCTCGAATTTAGTTCTCTGCTTAAAACATGATATTTTATAAATACTAATGCTGAACCGGATGCCCAGTCAGGAAAAGAATAATTATTGAAAGCATAAACCTACGCTTTGAATCCATAAGTGTACTGATATTTAACTTTCAACACTCAGGATTTCCAAATAAATTGATGCAACAAAAAGTTTACGCTGCATATTTGTTGTAGCGAAACGGACATACTAATAATAAACTACAACAAAACAAAATTATGGTGCTGAATTTAATTCAGCAAAAGAACAACCGAAAATTAAATAAATGTATCCAAAACCGAAAAAGGTTAAAAAAAAGTCAAAGAACTAAACGAAATATGAAACCAAGATTAGAAGACCTAAAGCAACGTTAGGAATTGGTACATTATTTGCAAGATCATCATATGTTGAGACTGAAATCACAGTTGGTAAAGATTCCGCAGAAGAACTATGGAATACATCGGGCATAACTGATTTTGTATAAGTTTCCAACGTGTTTAATGATTTGGATGTAGGCTCAGGTCCAACAGGGATTGAAGTTACTGTTTTTATTGGCGATTCAGTACCATTACCTGAAATAGTTGGATCAGCTGAAGAAAAACTTCTAATAGGTGTTTTGTTACCGTTATCTGGTATATCGATAGCATTGTTTTGAGAAGTTACCACAGATGTGAATGAGCCCGAAGAAACAATTGTGGTACCTATGGAATGATCTTGAGAAGTCAGGGATATGATACTTCTAGAACTATTCCAATAGGTAGGATTAATAACAGACTTTGATGAAGTAGCCATGGGCGCATCTGTTGAAGTAACCGGAGTACTATTCACTTCAGTTGAAGAAATCAAACTAGAACAAGATTCAATAGAAGAAGTTGAAGGATTAAATGTCAACACGGAAGTTGAACTAACAAATCTGGATGGAATATCGCCTGAAGAGATACTAACTGGAGCATTGGATTCTGTGTTCTCTCCACCAGAAGAGGTACTAACTGGAGCATTCGATTCTGTGTTCTGTCCACCAGAGGAAGTACTAACTGGAGCATTGGATTCTGTGTTCTGTCCACCAGAAGAGGTACTAACTGGAGCATTGGATTCTGTGTTCTCTCCACCAGAAGAGGTACTAACTGGAGCATTGGATTCTGTGTTCTCTCCACCAGAAGAGGTACTAACTGGAGCATTGGATTCTGTGTTCTCTCCACCAGAGGAAGTACTAACTGGAGCATTGGATTCTGTGTTCTCTCCACCAGAGGAAGTACTAACTGGAGCATTGGATTCTGTGTTCTCTCCACCAGAAGAGGTACTAACTGGAGCATTGGATTCTGTGTTCTCTCCACCAGAGGAAGTACTAACTGGAGCATTGGATTCTGTATTCTGTCCACCAGAGGAAGTACTAACTGGAGCATTGGATTCTGTGTTCTCTCCACCAGAAGAGGCACTAACTGGAGCATTGGATTCTGTGTTCTCTCCACCAGAGGAAGTACTAACTGGAGCATTGGATTCTGTGTTCTCTCCACCAGAAGAGGTACTAACTGGAGCATTGGATTCTGTGTTCTCTCCACCAGAGGAAGTACTAACTGGAGCATTGGATTCTGTATTCTGTCCACCAGAGGAAGTACTAACTGGAGCATTGGATTCTGTGTTCTCTCCACCAGAAGAGGCACTAACTGGAGCATTGGATTCTGTGTTCTCTCCACCAGAGGAAGTACTAACTGGAGCATTGGATTCTGTGTTCTCTCCACCAGAAGAGGTACTAACTGGAGCATTGGATTCTGTGTTCTCTCCACCAGAGGAAGTACTAACTGGAGCATTGGATTCTGTATTCTGTCCACCAGAGGAAGTACTAACTGGAGCATTGGATTCTGTGTTCTCTCCACCAGAAGAGGCACTAACTGGAGCATTGGATTCTGTGTTCTCTCCACCAGAGGAAGTACTAACTGGAGCATTGGATTCTGTGTTCTCTCCACCAGAAGAGGTACTAACTGGAGCATTGGATTCTGTGTTCTCTCCACCAGAGGAAGTACTAACTGGAGCATTGGATTCTGTGTTCTCTCCACCAGAGGAAGTACTAACAGGAGCATTCGATTCTGTGGTAGTGATGGTGGTGGTGTAACTGGTGAATGGTTCAGTCGTGATTTGCGACGTAGAAGTATAGATACTACCATCTGAAGAAGATGTCACAATAATCACATCAGTCTCAGTGGTGCTGGATCCATCGGAGTCTGTGGTAGTGATGGTGGTAGTGTAACTAGTAAATGGTTCAGTCGTGATTTGCGACGTAGAAGTATAGATACTACCATCTGAAGACGATGTCACAATAATCACATCAGTCTCAGTGGTGCTGGATCCATTGGAGTCTGTGGTAGTGATGGTGG